>VYZT01056714.1:58019-111219 GCA_013400735.1 Pomatostomus ruficeps | reverse complement strand
GCTTGCTCTGCTGAGAGATACTGTGAAAATGAAATTAAGCTCTTTTTTTTTCCTCCTCTTTAATCAAAACTCAGTATGAAAACAAAAACCTTACCAAATAACTTTTACTGATAAAAAAAAAAGTTGGCTGGAAAGGAGCAGTGCATAATTTATACAGAAATAACACTAAAAGGGGGATTGTTCACATAGATATTTCTGAGTGTGTGATCAAAAATTTTGGCCCTGGGGGGAGCTCATGTTACTGCCACTACTGGGTTGAGGCTGGATTTACTCTCTCTGTGAGAGAGTCAAAACCTGGAAAGTTGCTCAGGGAACGAAGGTGTGGGCAGATCTGATATTACTTAGGAAGTCCCTGGTGAGGGCATGCCTGTGTTTTGACCCCACCTGCTGTGGGAGGTTACCCGTTCCATCCACAAAATATCTGTAGAGGTTTAAACTTGACTCGCTGCTTAATGAAGAGAAGCGCTGGAGGGGGAGTTACGTGCTCTGGGATCTCCTTCTGGCTGTGCTATTGATTTGCAAGCCAGAAGCCTATACAGTAAATCAGGGATAACATTATTAAGTTACTTAAACGGACTGTTGGGATGTTAATTACCCAGCACATTTGGAATCAGTCTGCCCTTCTGAAAATTAAGCCACTTGGCTGTCTAAATGATGCTTAACTCTGAGTGCAAAGATCAAACACTTCAGCTTAAATGTCCCCATTCTCAGCTCCACAGGCTCTCAAAGTACCATCATATTTTCAAATACCATCCCATTTCTAGAAGAGGAGGGCATGGTTAGGTCAGGATTATGTTTCAACCAGAGATCTGTAAGGAAGATCTTAAAAGAAACAGTGCTATCTAGTGTTATTGTTTGCACAGTTGCAGGAGCACTGAATTACTGAATGTGCATGTAAATGCTGATGAGTAAAGGGCAGAAAGGGTGGGTGGCTACAGAGGTGTAGTAGAATACTTTATTTTTGATCATAAGTACAATCTATGATTGTGGCAGAGCAATGCAAGGTTAGTACCTGTCAAGAAGACAGCTGGAGGCCTCTTTTTCGCTGATAAATGTTGAGTGCAGCTGTGCCTGGCACATGCTTAGGCTGTAAACAGGAGCCATGGCATTAAATATCACTCTGATTTTTCCTCTCCTGCTAATTGCTGCTTCCACTTCCTCGGGAGTGGTGCCCACGTGACACCCTGAAATCTATTCAAACCCAGAAAACAAATTAGCTTCTAGACCTGCCTGGCCTTGCAGGCACGTGAATTCATTAATTAATTTGTACCAGTTGAAAGAACTGTAAGTCCTTAATTTTAGTTACACTTAGACCCTCAGAAGTTGCTTCACTGGTGGATAACCGCAGACAGAGCTGGGCTTTTCATGTTTTCCATGGTAACACACAACTTTTGCAGCAGCCCACACTCCAGTGAGGGAGTGGATATGATGATTGCCTAGGATGACATGATGGTCTCATGGTCAGGGCGCTTGCCAGAGCTGCAGTTACATTATCTATAAGCTAAATAATTCATGACTGCAGGACTCCTATTTCTTGGATTTCAGGGTGATATGGAAACGGTGACAGCTGGAACTAGACCCTCCCAGTTCCAAGAGGTGTGCATCATAGGAAGATCACAACTAGAATGAAGTACTTAGTATTTTCTATTTGTCCCTGTTCCACAATACTTTTGTAGTTTTTCCAGATTTAAGTATGAGAGCAAGTCTGAAACACTGATGTGAAAAGAGAAAATGTGAGACTAAAATCAAGATAATGTAGGGCAGCAGGTATCAGACAGAATCCATATTTTTAATTCAGTGCACTGAGGACAGCAAATCCATCTATAGGAAAGGTCTTCACTTTCATTTTCTTATCTAAAAATGTAGAGGTTAATAGCTAGCAAAAAGGAGCACAAGAAAAGGATAAGCAGACAAAAACCTGTTGACTCCCTTACAGAACCTTTAAAGTGAGACAGCTCACTTTGAAACAGCCTCCTGACTCATTGTCCTTGATAAATCTTTTATTTCTTTTACTTTTCTCCACACTAAACTCTATGACCAGTGGTGCTGTTTCTTCACAGTAGCTCCTGATTTTACCTTTCTGCCAGTCGTACAAACCTCACGGCTTATTTCATGTCTTGTTTTGTCTCCATCTGTCACTCTGGATGCCTTACCAAAGAGCAACACTGATTTAAGCCAAAATTCTAAAGGCAGTTAATCTACAATGACAAAATTAGAAGTGAAGCTGAAAGGTAAATAGATCTTTACTCTTGTGTGGGTTTGGATTTTTTTAAGCATATGATTCGTTTGTTATGTTTATCAAAGCTCTAGGATTTGTTACAATTCTTTCTCCATATATCCCAGGGATGCACCTAGGAGGGCTTTGAAGTAAGTTGTGAACTCATTCTGCATGACACCTGTACCAAGTCCAAGCGAAGCAGATGCGGACTCTGTGTGCAACTATAACTAGTGCTGCTGACTTGGAGCTGAATTGAACTGTTCAGCTGGCTTGAATCACCCACAGAGGCACCCATGAGACTTGTTTGGCCCGCTGTAGGTATCCACAACATGTGTCAGCATCTGACTCAACCTTCTACGCTCTTTTTACAATCACTGGAGAGATAGAATCTCCCTTGGGAGGCCTTTTCTTTCTCAACTGAATGCAAAGGAAGCCTGTGCAAATCAATGTCCAATTTTCCAGGCTCAGATAGCAGTTCCTGAATGTGGATATGAATGTATCTGGCATCAAATGGTTACACAGCTGGACCTCCATTTATAAACCTTTTGCTCAGAGCAGTCATTTGCTGATGGTGAACCAGAAAACTTACAAGCATTTCCTTCACTGTGGTAAGCAGTGCACTTTGAATGTCCAGCAAAGCACAGACATGGCTCTGGCAGCAGCTGTAACAGCGGCAGTTTCCATCACCCTTGGAGGCTGTGGTACACTTTCTAGCAGTGCACTCTTCCTGCTGTGTGGTGAGTGGACATTATATCACCACTTTATTAACAATATGTGATACATAAAAGTTACTTAATACTTAGGTATATTGAAACTGCAATTAAATTTCCATACTATTCAGAAAACATTTTAAAAGATGTACAGGTTTATCTCTGCAAATAATTAAATTATTTCCTCCAGTGCTGCCCAGTGAAATATTACATATAAATCTGGAAATGTTATTTCCTTTAAAATTTTCCTTCATAGTGTTTTATTGATCTCTTTCTTGTCATTGCACCACTATGAAACATCTGTGTTTTTCCTTCAGTTCACCATCAGTTCCCATTTGAAAAGTCTGTAAATTCTGTGCTCCTCTAAAATCTATAGATAATTGATTCCAGGAGCATGTGTCCACAGCAAACTGTGTAGCTGCAGTTCCACTTCATTTAACAATATACAGTTCTTTGTTAGGTAGAGATCAAAGAATATAATTTTATTAAGTTTTATTTGCCAGATTGGAAAAGAATGGGCTTGCTTTATTTAAAAAAAAAAAAAAATAAGGGCAGGCAAAGTGTTTTTCTAATAGAATATAGAGTGCAAAAGGAGGTAAAACAAAACTAAAGGCCATTCATATATATCTTGAAGTAATTTTCAATCAGTAACAGACTTAATGTATACTGCACTCAAAGTATTTTTACCATTACTATAGAAAAGTGTCATTACCAAACAATAGTTAGGGAGAAAAAGTCTTGGGATATGCAGAAGTAAACAAGTCTTTGCTACAATGTGTAGCTCAGGGAAAAAAAAAAAAGTCGGATGGAAAATAAAAAGGGAGGTTGTGTTTAATTCTGTGTTACACTTCCATGCCTCTGACTTCATGCATTTGTACAATTTTGAGTCAAAGTGACTTTGTGTCTGTGACTCTCAGAACTACCAATTAACATGTTTAGGTGTCTGCAGGATCAGGTTTTGCCTGTGTAGAGGATGCTTAAATTCAGGGAGCAGGGAAGTACCTGCTGCCTCGAGCACAGTGCAGGACATCACTTTTGCAAACACATGGTCCTTTTACACCTATGTGAGGTGATACCTCAGTGGCACGGGGTTCAGAATGCTCTGAACCATCCTGATGGGCTTCTCTGGCTGAAATGTCCTCATTTATTTTTTAGAAATTAAGGAAAAACATTTCCACAATGGTTTAAAGTTCTTTACCGAAAGTGTTTGAAAAACAGTTGAGGTGAAGAATAAATGAAATAGAAAATTCAAAACGGATGTCCTGGAATGTAGCTGCCAATAGCAGCTTTGTTTTGGAATGGAGAAGTTCTCATCTTTTCTGTGGTACTTTATTGCTTCTGTTTTATGTTTTGGGAGGCCTGTGTTTGTTTCTGCTTGAAATTTTGGTAAAGATGAAAAACGGAGTCCAACTTTCTTTCAGTGTAAATTAAGGGGTTTTGGAATGTGCAATCATCTAAAAAATTTGACACTGATGTGTACCATGGAACAGCTTAAATAATTTTCGATATTGACTCCAATAAAATTTATTTAGCTAGTTTATTATTCTGTGTGATAAAATAGCATAATCCTGATATTAATTTATTTTATAAAGCCAATTTTTGTAGCTCTGTTTTTTTTAAGATGAGGTTTATGTTCAGAGTGTGTAGAGTTAAAAAATGGGACTAATTATTGTACAATGGGGCATTATAATTAGGGCAGATTACAGCTGCTTGCCCAAGAGTTTTAAAACAAACAAGCAAAAAAAAAGTAAACAAATAAATAAATCCTGACAAAGTGCAAGTGATTGGACAACAAATTGTTTTTGGAATTTTGTCTTGAAAATTCTAAGCAATATGAAGGAAGTACACACTTTGAAATGAAAATTTTGACATTTTACATTTGTTTTGGAATTACTTCCTAAGCCATTTTTCAAATAGTCCAAAATTCAAGATCTGAATGATTATTCAATTTTTCTAACCAAAGTGTTCAAAATGAAATGTGAAAGAGCGATTATTTAATTCTTTTGGGGGTTTTTTTAATCTAAGAAATATTCCTCTTTCAGATGGAAAAATATCCAAGGAGAGGAATTACCTTACATTCTTTTCATAGACCTCTAACCTCTTTACAAAACTCAAAGGGAACATCAAAACCAAGACTAATAAATTGTTTTACAAAATATGCTGTGAAAACACAAAAATTATGTTAAGCTTGTCATTAATAACAGTGCCAAGATGAAAACTGTTTAATTTAATGCCCAGCAAAAGTAGTTTTTTTGTTTATTCCTCAGCACCATCCAGAAAAGATAGTTTTTATTGTCTTGTGTTTAATTTTTATTTCCAACTTATTTTAAGCAGAATGTTAAGATACCTGACTTTGGAGTATGTTTAACATCTCTATCTAATGTAAATATTTTCCATGCACCTCACTTTTATTTTTCTCAATAAAATTAGTAGAACAACATGATTATTTTGCCAAAACTGGAGATAATCACACTTTGTTAAATTAACGAAGTTTGATTATTGCTAATTAGGATAAGTAACCATATTTGACTTGTTCTATTGCAATACTGTTTGTGTGTATCTCAGGCTAATTTTCACAGTATTCTTTAGGGGGTTTTGAGCAAAACAAACTGAAAAACAGAAGTGTGGATTAATTCCTCCTCATTTTAGAAATTTAACTTGGAATACTTATGGTTTCTATGGTTTAGGATCACAGTTTCCCTGAGTTCTCTCTATAGCCAAAGAAGACAGGAGCCACCAGAGAGAGGTTGAGCCCATAGAAGGCCTATACCAAAGTAGCATATAAAACAGAAAGTGTTTCTGGAAGGAAATATAGAAGAAAAAAGGACATGTAAGAGAAAAAAAACAAAAACAAAAACAAACAAACAAAACCAAAAAACCAAAACACCAAAACTTGACATTATTTTTAGATATAAATCTTTGGTTCATGTGCAATTTGATCATTGTGTCCTCATCCCCTCATATCTAAGAGATTATAGCAACCTAGTGAGAGAGAGAGAAGGATGATGGACACCAAAGTGGAACTACTTCCACCGAAGAAACATGAAATTTGGCTTAGTCTTCAGCCTGAGAAAGATCTTGTAGAAATATGTAAAATTATGTCCCTCAAAGAACTTGAACGTGAAGGAGATGGTCACTGTGCCTCATTTTTTTCAAGAGGGGATTTTACGAAATGAGATAAACCCATGGCAGACTTGAAAGAAATATGGGGGTATGCAACAGTAAGAAATAAAATGGCAGAACCCGTTGCAATGGAATGCAGGAGCAGGTTCAAGGAGATCAGGCACACTCATGGCATAGAAATAATTCAAAGCCTGCCATCAGATATGGGGCTCTGGACAGTGTGGGTGTTTGGCCTGACCCACTCTTATCCTCCTTGATTTGTTTTTCTGAATAGGTTTCTGTGGCCCACCAGTGAAGGGCATAGGAACCTTTAACTCTGGCTGGTCATGGCGGTAACGTTTCTAAAGGTGATGTGAGGGTCCTAAAACACTGCCTTGCTGCACTTAGAAAATCTGTGGTGCAGCAGGGCAACTGACTCCAAGTCTATAGCTAGCAACCAAAGACATCCATCATGTCTGAATAACTTTTTTTTAAACTTACACAGCTTTTTCCTGAAGTTCAAACATTTATTCACAGCCTGGAAAGAGGGCATCTGCAGTCACTTGGAGGATTTGGTCTCCTGCATGGCCGTATGAGACACTTCAGTCAACTTGTGGGCACAAACATAATTTCTGAATTTCATGTGTATATATCTATGTTATCATATTCTTTCACTGTGAAAGCAGTAACTACTGTATGTGGTAAAATGATATATTGTTGTCCGCAAAATGTCTTTGGCAACAGGATGTTCACTAGCCTTGGAATTTTGCCTTGTATAAATATTTTTAATCTACTCCATGTAGGCATATTTTGGCTGCAAAATAAAGGGTTTTGGAGATTAATATATCCAAGCGCAGTTCTGCTTATACATCCTACATACATCAAGGTTTTATTGAACTCTGCATCTAGAAACTTTGCATAGCAGCTGTTTCAGGATTTTTTTTTCCTTTTGCCTTTGCTTTACTCAAAGGGGGATTATGACTATATCCTATTTTTATACTGTACAAATGTAGTAATTTAATCTACAGATATCTTTTCATTCTTCAAATGTAACCTATATAAAGCATGTTCAAATTTATGGTCATTGCTTTTCCTGTAAAGAATATTTATTGGCCTCTTTTCAAATGTCCACATTTTCCCAAGGACTGTCCAAGTAGCTATTTATCAATGAACAGCGAATATAACAATTATTTGACAGTATCAAGTACCTTTCAGCTGAGTACCTCAATGCTGTTTCAACTATTTATTCCTCCTCACCATGCCCTAGGGAAATATCTTTCACTGGTCTGTTTTATTGGCACAGCAACTAGGTCTCAGGGAAGTTGCATACCTGGTTTCAAGTCTGAGAGTCCATCAGTCACAGGCAAAACACAGCCCAGAGCTTCTGCCTTGTCACTGCTCAGTGGAGCAGTGGGTTCTCTTGCTGGTTAAACTTCTGCAAGAAAAATGTAAAGGAAGGCTAAGATGGCTGTTGTGCCCAGGTGCACTTTGCCATTTCTTCGTCAAGAGAAATTTATAAATATACTTAAGTATACGCCTATATCTCATGCAACCATTTAACCAAGTTTTTTTAAGTTATCTTTCTACTGCACTGCACGTGATACTGGCTTTTTGAGATTGTCAGTCTCACGCTGGAGAAGACAACAGGTAGAGAGTGGGTCCCCCCACACCCCAGCCTTTGCTGCCTGAGCACAGGCAGTCCAAAAGAGGGGCTCACTACACGAAAATAAAACTGCTGCTGGTGGAGGGTGAAACAACATAATGGAGAGAGGGAGTGTTTCCCCAATTCAGATATCAACAGTTCTACTGAGAATACAGAAATAGCTTTCAGATGGACAATGGCCATTCACATCTTTGTCCGATTTCTGCCTCAATCTGGATGTGATAAGATGTCTGCAAATGCCAGTTCAGAATACAATTTCACAGCTGCCCAAAGTGCCACTAGTTTAAGTCAAACCTCATTTGAGCAAAAAATGTGTTTCCCACTTCTTACAGAGCTGGAAGTTGTTGCTCACACTGGTGGTGTGTGCTTTTCTTCATGTAGCACCGTATACATTTCAAGTGCCGGACAAGCAATATTAATTGAAAGAGACTGTGAGATCTTCTATTTATACTCGCTATCACATGATTTTTGCAGAACTTTGCTGTGACAATTAGTCTGGTTCTCCTGTAAACTTAGATCTCATTAGAGAGAAGCAAACTGTCCACAGTAGCAGACACACATACTACATCTTTAATTGGAAATGAAAGGCTGACATGGACCCCATCCTCTGCCCCTTCCAGCCTGGCTCCATGGCCTTTCTGATGTGTGAGTGTGAGAATGTAGGGGTGGAGGTGCACCCTCTTCCCTCCCACTCTCATGCCCCAGAACTCAGCAGAGTAGTTAAAGTACCTTTCTCATGCTTTAGCAAACTTTTGGCCAAGCTCACGTCCATAGGAACAAAAAACAGGTGGATGAGTTGCAGCAGTGACTAGAATCAGGTTTCTAAAAATGCAGAGTAATGCAAAATGAGAAACAGGCCAGAACTGTTGCTTAGCAGCTGACAGTGCTGGTTAGAAATACAGCGGTAACCAAGAGACGTGAGGCAGCATCTGTCCTCAGCTTGACATTGCCGTCACTGCTGGACATGACTCAAAATGTGTCATTCTCCACGGACTTATGACCTAAAATATCCACTAGCCGGGAAAAAGGAACAAGAGTAACCCCTGTCACACTGGAGTGACAGATGTACACTGCGTTTTCTTTTTCCTGTAATAGAGAAAATAAACTCAATTCTTTCAACTTTTCTTGAGAAGTCTCTTTATTCATTTTTAAATCTTCTCTCACTGTATTTAACTTTCTTCATCTTGAGCATATCTGGGTCCCTGAAATCCAGGCCTCATCACATTACTTTAGCTGAGACCATATGATTTTCAATTAAGTTATCTGCCACAGGTTGTATGACTTTCTGCTTAACTTCTTCCAGACTGAGACCTGCGGAAGCATCAGGTTGTGGATTAAGAGGCACAAGATTTGCTGTAGCACCAGAGTTACCTTCTGCTGTACTGATGGGGTGAAGAATCGTGGAGGGGGGTTGGATTTTGGATCCTATGGCAGTCTTACAGCTATACCAATTCTCACATTCAAATGAGCTGTTTGTTTATGAGCCAGAGAAATATTATCTTCCCTTAAGGAATGATATTGAAATTTTTCATATTCCCCAGAGGCTCACCCTGCTCTTCCTGAGTGGTTTCCCACAAGGCGGGAGTGATCTGGACCATGAAATGGATGCTATTTTATGAATAGTTAGCTTCATGTGTTTACAATGTGTTAATGATAGTAAAGCATAGGAAGTCTTTAAATTAATGCTATTGCAGACTGAGGCACTGTGTACATAGAGACATTTTTCTTCCTGCCACTGCCCTTTTAGAACACAGTTTTCCCTCTAAATCTTTTCTACCATAACTTCACCATCAATAAGACCAAACTACAGGCCTTTCCCACAGGCATGGACGATTTCCAAATAGAGACCAGTCTTCAGCAAAAGTAGTTTCCAAGCCTTCCCATAGAACAGTTTCTCTTCCCAAAAGGGAGGTTATAATATCATATAACCTCCTGTGACCACTGCTGGCTTTTAATGATGGCCACTGCTCTACCCTGGAGACATTGAAAGTGTTGGTGGCAGCCCTCCTCCTTGATCTCTGTTCTTGTTATTCCCTACTTCTGTTTTGCCACCAGAGATGATGGAAATAATGCCCTCACACTCCCATTGTGATAATTTGAACTGAAAATACTTGGTCTTGCCTCACAGGCCTTTCTGGATACAGTCTTCCTTAGCTTGACTTCATTTTCTACACCCTTCAGGATGTTATAACATTTGATCTTCCACAGTTTTATTTATTATGTGACAGTGCTGGATTTGTTCCTTTGGCTGCACAGGATACACATTCTGTGTCCCAGGAGTCACCAGGGATCGTGTGAACGTCCCAGTAACAGAGAATGCAAAAAGTACAAGATTTAAGTACAGAAATGGGGATTAAACTCTTAAGACCTTGGTTTATACTCAGAGTCCTCCAGCTAACATACCAGTGCTCCTGGCTGAAGTCTAGTAGTAAAAAAATCTAGTATTTTGTTCAACAGGAAAGATTCAGAATAATATTGTCTTTTTGGTTATACATGTGTAATTGAACAGTACATATTTCTGTGGTTTAAGTAGTCATGTTTCACATAATCTGTAATAATTAGCAAAGCCTTGTTGACCTGTAGCACTCTTAGCTGCAAAGCAGAGTGTGTGAATTGCTCCTTGAGGAAAATTCACCCTTAATGTAATTCCATTAACTTCATGCCCTTGAGATTTATACTGTTATCTACCACTAACATCAAAGGTCCTGGATAATTAAAGTGTAGAATAAAAATTATCCTTTTCCATCCCTTAAAATTCCACCCAGGCCAGAAGGGAAATCTCCTGTGGTTTTTATTGTCCCTTCCCATAAGGATAAACAACCTTCTCTGAGAGCTCTTGTCTTTACCCACTGTGACAGTTAAATGGACACTGCTGGGTTGAAAGTAATGCTCCCAATTCTGATTCTTATTTGCATTTGTATAAATCACTAGTAGCTCCACTGCAGAAAAATGAATACAATGGAAAAAAAAATCAGTATAGGTGGGAAGAAAAACAGACTCTCACATTTACAGCAAAGATCACTATCTATCTGTTATCTATAACTTGTCAGTCTCACAGAAATCTATTTGTTCTTAAAATTTACTTATCAGTCTTTACATGTTTAACTCAACATTTCCACAAACTTACAGAGTTTGCATATTTCAATTATATTTTGTTTCCACCACATAGCTAAAAAATACTTTTCACTAGTTCTGTAGTATAATAAATAACATTCTTTAAAACAGTAATATCAGGGAAGTTTTCTATTATGATATTAAGGGTTCTACTGCCTTAAACAGTGAAAGATCACTACATTTTCCTCTCCCAAATAACACATTGCTGTCAAAACCTGAGGAGCTTATATGAAAGTTTGGGTAATCCATGTGTATCATTTTGATAGCATTTCTGTGCCATCAACTATATGAGAGGAAGTTGGAATTTTCTTTTCTTGGAAAGATACCTTTACTTAAAATAATTGCAAACCTTATTGCCTTTTGGAAAATTGGAAATAGAAAAATGCCCCATGGAAAAGAAAATCCATGTAAAAAAAATAGCTTTGTCACAATGAAGATAATGCTTTGAAATTTTCATGATCAAGTAGTTCTTGGAAGATCACTCTGTAAGCCCCAGGCAAGGTTTCCACACTGCCCAGCCCCACCAGCACCAGGGAGGGTCAGAATCCGTGGAGGTTGGGGCAACCCTATCAACGTGAGCCTTAGAAGAATAAACAGTTTCTGGTCCAACAACAACCTGTGTGGGTTGGCAGGAACATGGTAGGCTTCCAGCAAGACCCTGTTTGTATTTCATCAAAACTTCATCAGACCTGACACATTCCTAGGAAATACTTCTGTTTCCCCATACTGGCATTTTCCAACAAAAGAAGTGTTTGATCGCTGGCTCCCAACCAAATCTATTCTGAAGCGATCAGGACAAGCTGGCCCATAAACAGTAACAGGTTATTTCTAGCAGTTTACACCTGACTGACACATACTCAGCTCTCTTTCACTATCCAAACTATTCCTCCAGGCACTTTTGTTTACAGACATATCCTTTGGGTAAGAGCATAATTTAGTCTCACTAAGAAAATATATCAGTGGTCACTGATCAATGTAATATACTTTAGAGACTAAACCAGATTAAAGTGAGCCTATTAATACCACAAAATACCAATCAATATTTGAACTGTTTATCTATATATATGCTAAAAGTGCATTAGCAAAATAGCAGCATATATACAAAGCCGCCCATTGTACCCACGCTGATCCATTTTTCTTCAGTATACAGCTGTGCACGTAGCCCCACTGGTTGTAAAATGCCAAAACACTGCTCCTGACAGATCACACCTGCTTCAAATAACACATCTCACCCCACACTAATCTACAGCTATAGGCTGGATGTAATGATTTTAAAATGCTGGTATTAACTCTTAATGCTCAACTAGTTTTTATGGAAGCATCAGAGTACATTTTGTCCAGTTTTAATACAATCCCAATAAAACAGCTGGGAAATTGCAGTGCCAGAGAAAAGACATTCAAATCCACCATTTCCCCTATTGTAATAATAATCAGCTTGACAAAGTCAGATAGTAAAGCAGATTGTAGCACTTTGGGGCTTTTTATACATATATTTAATTATATTGTTAAGTTCCCCATTTGAAAGCAATTAAAGAAATACTTTCAGTTCAAGATTATAAAACTACCCACTTCTGATTTCAGCCTGACATTTTTATTGGTAATATGAGTTATAACATGCTCAGGTTCATTCCTCCTTGATTGGCTGCTGAGCTTTCTGCCAGGGTTTTATAGCTTTATGGGAAAGTACAGTATTTAAAACACCTTTAAATTCATGGGCTACTCCTGCTTCTGAAAAAGCTTCTCTTGACTTCTCAGAAATGCATAACAAAGAGTCCATGTTTACTTAAAAACATCTGCTTCATCCTTTTTGCTTGAATATAAAAAGTGGGCTGATGTTTTCCATGTTTTCTGTTGACTGTCCCTGGAGCTGTTTAAGGAAAGACTGGATGGGGTGCTCAGTGCCCTGGTCTAGTTGTCACGGTGGTGTTCAGTCAAAGGCTGGACTCAATATATTCAGAGGTCTTTTCCCATGTAATTGATTCTATGGTTCTGTAATTCTACCCTTGTGTCAAACTATGAGCTGATTTCTTTGGGGTTAAACCTGGCCCCCTCTCTATCTCACCACAGCCAGTGGAGTGGTGTGGTGAGATGGGGTGAAAAATGGGCATCCCAGAGGAAGGGCTGATGTACCACATTTAGTAAACACTGGTCCTTAGGAACTTCGACTGAGGTCTTAGCTACAACGTGATGTGTGCAAAGAGTGGGCAGGAGATCTCAGTGCCTGGGCCTGTTGTTGGTTTTCCAGATGAGACTAAAAGTGGCATAAAAACCACTAGAAGAAACAGACACCAGAAATGTTCCTTTTGCAATTTTGCAGGGAAATTCAGATAATTTAATGCTAGCAAGTGCAAAGAGCTGCTCTTTGTAAACAGAGACAGGGACAAAAAAGTACATTGAAATTGTCTAATTTTTGTTATATTGTTCTGCAGCATTTCAGTCCTTCTAAAATTCTGTTCTGAGCTAATTCCAAATTACAATTGTTTGTTTTTTTTATTTTTTGTTTGTTCATTTTTTCTTTATTCTTTATTTTCTTTATTCTTTTGTACAGCGACCATTTGTCCCACCAGAAGGCAGGGGTTGGTGTGAGGGGAGGGGAAAGAGGATGCAGGGCTGCTGGCCCACAGCACTGAGACTGCAGACCATGCCCAGGGGCACTGATGGGGATGGAGCAGCTCTGTGGGGAGTCACCAGCACAGAACCAGGGACATCAGTGTGCCACCTCCTGAGAGAATGGTGCTCCCTCAGGATCTGGCACAGAAATTGGGATGGGTAAAGCTTTGGCCCAAGACAGCACAGCCATTCCTACTCTATACCAGAGGATGCTCAGATAATGTTATAGTCATGATTTCTGAGGAGAATGAATTGGCTACAGTCTGTACTGAGGCCATCCCTGTGTCAGGCACTTGGCACTGCTTCTGGTAAATGCTGGTGACCGACTGAGTGGCTCCTGACGATAGACATTGCTGCAGTGTGGTGAATAGAGCACCTGAGTTTTGTAGATGCTAAACCTCTGTCAACAAGTGAGGATCATCACACCAGACTTGCAAAACCTGCTTTTGATGCCTGTTAGCCAGAGGCTGCTACCTCATACTTATCCACACCGGTGCAGGCTGAACCTCAGCAATGATTTTTATGCTACATAAATGCAATTTTGTTTTCCAGAGACCTTTTTAAGAAGGCAAAAATTCACAGATAAGTCTCCCCCAAACTTAACACTGTACTTACTGAAGGAACACGGGGTGTATGAAAACATAACAGTAAGAAGCTGTTTATACCCTTTAATATTATAACTCAGCTTTTGTCATAAATCTCTCTCCTTGATTGCACATACCTCCAGCATGAACTCATGCTCCTTTTGATTTTCTTCTTTATTACCCTTAGCCAACTGAGTGATGTGTGAGTTCCTGCCATGGTGCTGACTCTATTACAAAGTGCAAAGGTAATTTACATCACGGGGCTGGCAGGGCAACCAACAGCACCGTGCCTGGGAGGTGTGCAGCTCCAGCAAACCTCTCTCTTTTATGGGTAATGGGGAGCAATATTTTTTTAAAAAACAAACTATAAATTTCTGTGTATAGTCAGAGGTAAGTCCTTGGGGTGGGAAAGAAGATTTACACTTAGCCCACTAGTAGCTTCGTGAGGAGTCAGCATCTTCTTGTGAGTGAAAAGCCCCAAGAACAGAGCCTGAGCCACCCCCTCACTGACTGAATTCCTTTGGCTCCTTGTGGGGAAATCAGAGGAGTGGGGAAAAAGAGAAAAATCATGTTTCTTTTTTCAAGAGGTTCACTGTAAACCAAGACTCCCTGGAGTCAGAGCTGCAGTTTTCACACAGCTCCATACCCTGTAGTATTTGGAAATTTTAATTCAGTTTGGATATAAACAAACCTTCACTCTATCTGAGTTCAGGCAGGGGCAAAAGCTCACCCAGGAGCACAGCCTGAGTGGATGGGGTCAATCTTCAGAGGGCCAGGAGGAAGCAAATCCTTTCCAGGTGGCACTCAGTGGATATTCACAATATCAATAGAAGCAACTTGTTTCAGAGGCCAGTCACCCTACACTCTCTTTATAGCAATTAAGGAGAGATAGGCACCTCCAAAAGTGGTTTAGAGAACACTAGTTGGGCTCTTGTGTGATCTGTGCTTTGAAGAAAGCCCACCCTTGCCTGTGGTGTATAAACTTTACTCCTACCTGAGATAGGATCCCACAGCTGACCTGCAGGAATGCACCCATCTGCTGCTCTTCATCTGTGTGACTTCAGGACTGGAAAATCCAAACCTGCCTGTGGCTGAGGACACAGGCACAGCATCAACCCCATCCCAGGCCCTCAGACAAATAGGGATGGTAACATGCACACCAATGTCTGTCACTTTTGATTCAAAATACTGCAGGATACATCCCAATGCCCCAGATTCTATAAACACTAGAAACGTTTCATTTTATGGTGAAAAGTCATTTTCAAAAGCACCTCTAGTACCATGTCCCAGGCCTTCTTCTGATGAAACCATCCCTCTGACCCCAAACTTTGCACTTGGAGAAATATGCAATTGCTCTGTTCATACAGATCAATGGGAAAGGAGGACACTTCCTTGTTGTCTTGAGTTTTGCAGTTTGTCAGTGTTTTTCTTTGCTGTGATACTTTCTCACACATTCTGCTGTAAACATGGCTATGGTTTCTTGACAACTATCTATGTTTTGTTAACTGTCTCTGTTGTTTATCATTCCACTATCTTGGGCAGAGAAATATGATAGATAGATGCTTTGACCAATGGAATTGAGAAGTAATGATTTCTACCTCCAATCCACGGTGATTTGTAAAAACATATAAATAAAGGTCAGAGGGTTCTGCCCTCTCTCTCTTTTTGCCCTCTCCTTTGCTGTCTCTGTGTAGTCTTTCATTTAGCTCTCCTTTTGGCTCCTCGGCCTACTCAGCCTGACCCGTGCTACGCTTCCTCACCTTCAGACACATCCCAAGGATTTACGTGCAATAGTTCTGTTTTACTTTTTAAGCAGTTCAGTAATATGAAAGGCAACAGTGATACATGGGAGCCCTCATGTCACTTCTGCACCACACAGGGAAAAGGATTTTCCTGCATCTTCTTCAGGTAACTCAGGGGCACAACTGTTTTCATGCTCCAGTGAGAATGTTTGAATAAGTGTTTTGAAATATTCATGACAACTCTTTCTCTGGGGTTTGACAACATTTTAATATTAGAAATATATTTTGAGGGTATAGTGAAGTTTGATAGATACAAAATTTGGGTCCATTTGATCAAAGCTATTCAAAGCAATCAGATCCTATTTCAATTATATGGGACCTGGGGGCCCAGATAATTTTGTAAAATAAGTTTCAGGACCCATTAAACTCAAATTCTGGTGTTTGTTGAACTTCAGAGGAAATAGTGTGTTAAATTGCAATGGTGGTTACGTATCTTTACTCATGAATGTGCTACACAGCTTTACCAGCTGCATTTCCTAGTAGCTTGCAAGCAAGACAACCCAATATAGAGTTTTCTCTATTGGCTTTCAGTGCATAACTTAATTCAAGTACTTTCTTAAAGGGGTTTAGTTTAAGCCAGTGATATTAGGACTGGGGACATTTCCATAAAAATATAATTTTCAACCCCTCCCTTAGCAGAAATAGAAAAGAATTATGCTCTGCGTAACTTTAAGAGCACCTCAGCATTAATACAAAAGAAACCAGTGTAGCCTCTCTATAAATAATATCACACCAAACATTTCTACAGGACTTGTTTTTGCAGCAGTAGCTTAATTCCAAAGCCATATAAATCTACCTTGTTTGTAAAACTACTGTAGGGCAATACAACACAGGCCAAATCTTCATTCCACTGACATCCATAAGACTGATAGCAGCAGAAGAAAGCAACACTCCCATGTGTTTATTATATCGTATTTTTTGTGGCTGTCATGCTCCACCAGCTTTGCACCAAGCTGAAGTCTGACCTTCATCTTAGTATGAATGTGCAGGGCAGAGTGACTGCATGTAGGCTGCTTTATTTACCAGCCGTCTCTGGGTGTTGCATTATCTCCCTCTGGGGCATGTTCTACATCTGCTTCAAGGGTGTGTTTACACTGCAGTGAGTGTAGTGTGAGTAGACATTCCTGAGCAAGCATTTGAAGGAGTATTTGAGGACTGTTTGCAGCACAGCTGTGATAGCACAGACTTAAACACTGGCTGGGGACCCCCATATTTGCCCAGTTTTAGGGCTAGTCTGCCTGAGCCCAAAACTGCTGGCCAGGACAATCTCTCCAAAGTCCAGGGAACTCAGACTTTGTAGGTGCACTCATGTTCTCTGATCCTGTGCACAGAAGAAGGTGGTGAGATTGTAGAAGACAGAGCAACAACCTGTAAGCACATCCAACATCCCACTGTCAGCAGACACCATGTACTAAATGTATTTATGAAATATTGAATTCTAGACAGCCAGAAGAAAAATGCATAAACACGCACTTATTCCTAGGCTGTCTGGACTACGAGAATGCTCTGTTTGCGTTTCATATTGAAACAAACCTGAGCTCTTAAGTTTAGTATTTGGGAGTGTCGTCATGTTAAAGAATCATAAGGTCATGCTTTTAAAAATGGGTGACTTTAGTGTGAGTACCTACTGATCACCTTATGGTTGCTTTGACTGTTGTTCATGTTCTTTATATTCCCTCAGCACTTAGAGCATCCCTCAATAACCCAGGCAAGTCACCCAAGTGAACAAAATCAAGGGTGTTCAACAAGAAGCAGAGTGTAGACTCAGATGCTAAACTGTCAGAAGGAAAGAGCATGAGCACACTTCTCTGTATTGTTCTGCTTTACTCTTAATTTGATGTTCTAGTAAAATAACTTTTGTGTCCTCCTGTCTATAACTCACACATTTCTGTGTTTGTTCATTCTCTGTTAAGTCAATGAACTGTGACTGTGACTGCATCTGTGATTTAGAGTTTGCATCATTTTTTCTGACCTCCATATTTCAGCAATTGTACATAGGAGGAGAATATTTTCACTCATGTGATAGGGTCTGCCTTTTCTCCTACAACTCTCCTCAAGGTCCAGCCAGGCCTCCCAGATTGCATTCTTGTAGATGCTATTTGAAATTATGTTGGTTATTCTGAGAAAACTGCACAGAAGGCACTGTTGTGATCTGATTTGAGGACACTGCCTGTCTAAAGACACTTCCTTAAGCAGAAAGTATCAAGTGTCTATCCAAGGATTTGCATCAAGTGTAACCAAGGCAATCAGTGCAATCATGAGCCTTTAAACATGGTATTAAGGTGGATCTGAGACATCTGCAATCTGATTTGTTGGAGGGTGTTGAATAAGCTGGTTTATTTCTGAATACCTTGACTGCTTCACCAGTGAAACGGGGATAAAATTAATTTCCCCATAAGTGTTTTAAAATCCATTAATTAATAAAGATATCCAAGGAATTATTCTTAATATCTTTACATCCTTTTGACAAGTCCACTTGTGTTCAAAATCTGCTGTATTGGTGGAAATGAAAATTATTCTGGCTCAAGTGTTTGTAGAAATTTTATAAATCTAAATATTCAGGTTTTTGTCTATGTTGGTATCTCCATTTGCTTTAAAGAGGAAGATGCTTTTATCTGAACTTTTACTGTGCAACCCTTTGAAAACTATTTTAATTAGTACCAGTGTAGCTCTGCTGCATGGAGAAGAATTCTGGCCCTACCTTTAATACTTGTAATAACTCCTTTTTATGTATCGTAACAGCTCCAAACGGTAAGCAGCACATTGCTATAGCTGGCTATTTATTACACCTACTGTACAAAAGGAACCAAGTCTCCATTACTTTTTTATTCATATAGATGTTCCTATAAACCAGATAGTTAAGTGATGTATTTATTTTGGTTTCTAGCCAAGCAGAAATATTTAAACCCTGCTTTTGGAAGCAAGAATTATCTAATCACTCACTAGCTTTTATACCAAAACATTTATCATGGATCATTAATCCATTAGTACTTATTTTCCATCCCATCCTTTCACTAGCACCTTGCTTTGAACAAGGTTGAGTTTGGCTGTGATTTTTCCTTTTATCATATATCATAGTTACATGATGGGACACACCAACATTGAATTCAGAAAAAAATCTTGCACTTTGCTTGAACTTGGCACCCAGATGTTCTGCTTGTGCTTCCACTGCTAACAGAATAGTGCATGTGTGAGTTCTGAAATAAGTCTTTCATCGTAATGTACCAGGGTTTTGTGGATGTAAGGAGGCATGTGGAAACAGCTAAGAATAATTACCTGCTAAAGAAAAACTTGTGTTTAACTAGTTTTGTTTTTTCACAGCTTTAATTTGCATAGCACATCACCAAACTGCCACACTTAAGCTCTCTGGCATTAAAGGCAAAAATTAAATGCTTCAGGGGAATTTCTGCTTTGCTTTGTTTTGTTTTGCCAAATTAGAGATTAAAGGTAACCCCTGACTAAAAAGTGCAGTCCCTGACTCTGTGATGCTACATAACCTACAGCACCGTGTGGCTGATCAAAGGTTGGACTTCCTCAGGCTCTTGCTGGACCTGGATTTTCAAAGCCACTGCTAAACCCAGAGTCAGCTCAGGACCAGAGGGTGACAAGTCCTCTTACAGCACAAAACCAATGAGAGAAAAGGGAGCACTCAAGAAACTCCACAGTCTCATTCTGTTTTCTTCAGCTTCCCCTGAAAATAGAGAAATAAATAAAGAAAAGGAAGGTGAGAAAATAATGAAAAAGCAGGTAGGAAGGTCCTCAAGGAACAAAAACCAACATGTCTGTGCAACTAAGCAGTCTCTGCTTATCTATTGCCTTTGTGTGCTGCTCCTTCAAGCAGCAGTTGGATGCCCAGGTAGGTAGGTGGGTGGGTGGATGTGTAGGTAGGTAGGTAGGTGGGTAGGTGGGTGGGTAGGTAGGTGGGCAGGTAAGTGGGTAAGTAGGTAGGTGGGTAGGTAGGTGGATAGGTGGGTAGGTGTATAGGTGTGTAGGTGGGTAGGTGGGTGGTTAGGTGGGTAGGTAGATGAGTAGGTGGGTGGGTAGGTGGGCAGGTGGGTGGGTAGGTATGTAGGTGGGTATGTAGGTAGGTAGGTGTCTCTGGAGATACCTCTGGGGATCGCCACAGCTGGATCTCTCCTCCAGTCCCCAGAATGTCCTGGGACCAGGAACAGGGCTCAGGCTGCAAAACTCAGCTGAACCTGAGGTCATTCCCCTTCACATACCTCAAACATTGCACAACATTGATGCCGTGTGCCTCCAAATGGGCTTCTGCAGGCTGGTGTCAAAGAGAGGCTGCTGCATTTGTTTCCCATTTCTATTAAGAAATGTTCCATTTGTGAGCCAAAAAAGCACCCCTTTTGTAGCATGCATTACAGAATGTATGAAACATCAGAGCCAAATCCTGTGAACTCTGGGTGTAATCTTTTCTGCTGGAGTAGATCCCTTGCAGCCCATAGGTGTAATAAATACTATGTCAAGCTTTTACAGAGTAAAAGCCAAACTGTTATTAATTGTAGCAGTGGAAGACCCTGATTCACTCCACCTCTCTTTGCAGATTTAACTGAGGTGCCTGTGTCGAGTGCTGGCTTTAGGCAGGCTGCAGGTCGGGAAGATTAGTGACTTGAGTCACCACAGTGATTAGTGAGGCTCGGGTAAGTCAAATAAAATGCATGCACAGAAAAAAAACTGACCGCTGGAGAAAATTACTCCTGGGAAACAGGGAATAAAGGAGGAGAGGATTTTGAAGACCATGCATTGTTTCATTATTCAGATATTAACTTTCCCTGCTGGTGGTTAATGAATAGATGAGAGCATTGTGGTCTCCGTGGTCCCCAGAGGAAAGTGCCTGTCACCCTACAAAAGAGCCTGTTCTCCTGTGGGGACTTAAGGTGTCAGAAAGTAAGAGAATACAGATAGAGGAGTAGTTCTTTGTGCATTTCAGACTTTAATCTTCATTAGAAGTCTCCCCTATGATTTTGGAAGAGAATAAATTTCATTTCATTGTAGGTTTTTAACCCTCAGGTAATAAATGTGCATCTTACACCTGTACTTCTCATGGATCTTCTGTGGACATTAGAAGCAATTGTGTGTGCAAAGACAGATGCAATGCAGGGTGAGAGAAAGCAAGCTAGTCACTGAGCAAAACTCCTTAAAAAAAACACTTTAAAAATTCTTTTTACTGTCCAAACATTTAAAAGAAGACAATAAAATGGTCATGGTTGGAACATGAAAAGTAGACTCCTTAATTAAGTTACATTTTCTTGACTTATTCCAGTAATTCCTTCCTACTAATTTATGTGGAAGTTTTATCTTTGCAATACAGGACATATATGCACAAGACTGTATCCCTATACTTCTAAAAATAGGCCTATCCTTTCAGATTACTTGTATTTTCAGTATTCTAATGTTTATATTTAAGAGACTTTTTCTTTCTTTTTATGTGTGCTTCACTTTTTTATTAGAAAAAGCTCTTCATATTTTTTTATCATAGGTAATTCAAAATTATATTTAAAAAATTGTGTGGATTGAATATCCCAATTTTACTATTAACAGAAAAAAATTATTTTCTTTCTTCCTGTTGGGAAAATGGTAACTGCCTTCTCAAACCAAGTTATCTGCTCAAGAATCTGAGAATTTCTGTCATTAAAATGGTATTACCTCATTTTTTAGGTTCATTAAGTGCAGGTGTGTGTAAATGATCTGATGGAATTCCCTCAGCACCTACTGAGCGAATGATTAGTTCAGCACTTGTGTCAAAATGAGTAGCATCAGGGCCACTCTAACGTTTGAAGCTGAGGGCTGTTCCTATAGGCTGCTCCAGAAGCCACGAAGAGACAATGAAGTCAAATTCAAATCACCTTCCTTCTTCTGGAATCAGATTTACTTGTATAAATAACAACATGTAAAATAGTAATATGTTGTGAAATACAATACAATACAGTATGAAACAATGGAGTGCAATACAATAAATAGACCTAGTCTTGTTGAAGAGTTATGAAACCAGACACTGAACTTTCTACCAGTTGCTGACACTGGGACATTATTAGGACAATCTCTTTTGACAGGTTATCATATCTTTTGATGAGCCTTCTGACCTCTCCATGCTTTGCTGGAGGACATTCCTGCATGATAGAAAGTGTCTCACTCAGTGTGGTGCACAGTTGCCCTCAGAGATGTTCATAATATGTATGAGAGACCATTCAGAGGGACCTTGACAGGCTTCAGAGGTGAGCCCATGTGAACCCCATGAAGTTCAACAAGGCCAAGTGCCAGGTCCTGCGCCTGGGTCAGGGCAATCCCGAGCACAAGTACAGGCTGTGTGGAGAAGGGGTTGAAAGCAGCTCTGAGGAGAAGAACCTGAGAACGTTGGTGGACAAAAAGCTCAGTATGACTTGGCAATGCACACTCACAGCCCAGAAAGCCAGCTGCATGGTCATGGAGATCAGGAGAGGTGCCTGAGGACTAGAAGAAAGCAAATGACACCCCAGTCCTCAAAAAAATCAAGGAGGAGGAACCTGGGAACTACCTGCCAGTCAGCCTCACCTCAATCCCTGGAAAGGTGATGGAGCACCTCATTCTGGAGGCCATCTCTATCCACATGGGTAATAAGATGGTGATCAGAAGTAATCAGCATGGATTCACTAAAGGTAAAATCATGCTTGAGCAACCTGATCACCTTCTAAGATGAAACAACTACCTGGATACATAAAGGGAGAGCAATGGATATTGTCTACCTCGATTTCAGCAACACTTTCAACACTGTCTCTAACAACATCCTCACAGGCACACTGAGGAGGGGAGTAAGGTGGATTGAAGTGGATTGAGAACTGGCTGAACAGCAAGTCCCAGAGGGTCGTGATCAGTGGCCCAAGGTCCAGATGGAGGCCTGTCACTAGAGGTATCCTCCAAGGTTCAATACTGGGCCCAGCATTGTTTAACTCATTCATCAATTGCTTGGATGAAGGGGCAGATGCCTCCTCAGCAATTTCGCTGATGACACAAAGCCAGGAGGAGTGGCCGATGTCCCAGACAGCTGTGCTGCCCTTCAGAGGGACCTTGACAGGTTGGAGAGATGGGCAGAGAAGAACAATCTGAAACTCGGGAAAGACAAATGAAGGGTCTTGCACCTGGCGAAGAATAACTCCAGGCACCACTACAGTCTGAGGGCCAACCTGCTGGAAAGCAGCTCTGTGAAGGTGACCAAGCACTGGAACAGATTGTCCAGAAAAGCTGTAGAGCCTCCCTCACTGGACATATTCAATAACCATTTGGACATGATCCTGTGCCATGTGCTCTGGCATGACCCTGCTTGAGCAGGGAGGCTGGGCCAGCTGACCCCCTGTGGTCCCTTCCAACCTGACCCATTCTGTGATTCTGTATCCTGGGCTGCATCAAAAGCAGCGAGTCTGGCAGATCAAGGGAAGTGATTTTTCCAGTCTACTCTACTCTTGTGAGACCCCACTTGGAGTACTGTGCTGAGCTTGGGGGCTTCCAACATAAGAAGAACATGGACCTGTTGGAGCAAGTCCAGAGGAGGCCACAAAGATGATCAGAGGGCTGGAAAACCTCTCCTATGAAGATAGGCTGAAAAAGTTGGGGATGTTGAGCCTGGAGAACAGGAACCTACAATGGAGCCAGAGAGAGACTTTTTACGAGGGCCTGTTGGGATAGGACAAGAGGTACTGGCTTTAAACTGAAAGAGAAAAGGTTTAGATTAGATGTTGGGAAGAAATTCTTTACTGTGAGGGTGGTGAGACTCTGGCACAGGTTTCCCAGAGAAGCTGTGGATGCTCCATCCTTGGAAATGATCATGAGGTTGGATGGGGCTTTGAACAACCTGATCTAATGGAAGGTATCCCTGTCCCTGACAGGGAGCTTGAATCTGGATGATTTTGAAGGTCCCTTAAAGCCCAAACGATTCTGTGATACACCTGCACACTGGAGAAACAGACCTGTTTACAGCTGACCTTCACCAAGTACAAAGGGGAGGCTTATGACCATGCAGAACTGGCCTCCTACCAATCATCTTTGTGACAGAGAAACTTAATCTTCCAGGATGTATGAGCATAGTGATAGACCTCAGTGTCTTCTGAATAACAATTCAAATGCACATATTTTATTAACTTTTTGCACTCATTAATTAAATACTTATAGAAAACATTACAGATGGGCAAACATTTGCCAAAAAATAGCCCTTATCACATTCTTCTCATCGTAGGGATGAATCAGTAGGGCAAAGCAATACTGATAATCAAGGCAGGTCTCAGTCTTCCAAGAAAATTTAAATATATTTTACTTCTGTTCTGTCCCAACTACAGGAAAAGTAACTCCTTTGGGATTTATTATTTATTAGACTACTGAATGTGAATACAATCACAGGAAATACTACATACTTTTGTCTGTATGTACATAAAGACATTATAGAACTTCTTATACGGGGGTGTTGCTAGCACTGTTAAAATATGAAAAAAAAATCACTCCACTTGAAAAAAAGCTGCATGGAAAAAACAATCAAAATTGCCTAAGCAATACTATCATATAATTAGATTGCCTGGTGTAAGCTTAATGCATGAAATGTCCTCAGTTCTCATGCCATTCTCTGTCTTGACTAAGGAAGGAACTAAAAGACCAGACTTTTTCCATTGCTAAATTTTCCATTGTGAAATTTGACGTGTTCATGACTGCAGAAGCTCTGTTAATCAATAAATCACTAGACAACTTTGATTAATTAACTAGTCAACAACTCATAAGACAGTTCAGTCTGAACATCTGCATTTCCTTTTGTTCTATGTGATTTTTTTTAGTGAAGTAAAATGTGTCTGTTTCTTTCCCAGACTGTTTGCTTTAAATGTTCTATGGAAGAATTATGGATTATTTTTATTTGTGCTTCAGTAGCAACTAATAGCCTCTTCTAAGCTTCAGGCTTAATTTGTGCTAGGTTTTATATGATCTCATTTTAACAGGCAAGGCTGGGGGTAGAAAGAGATGCAGAGTAATTCCAGGGGTGCTTGTCTGTACCCCTGCACAATCCCGGAGGCAAAGCCTGCACCAGAGGGGGGATGTCTGGAGCCCTCCCCCAGCGCCCTGCCAGCCACGCTGCCTGTCCTGCGAGGAAACACAGAATGCTCTACTCTAAGCAAACAGCATTGTTTTCAAAGACAATTTGCCAGTGGGAGCTTTCCTGTAAAAGGAACTATTTTATTAGCACTCTGGGTGGGATGTCATCCTCCAACAGGATGTCTCCCACGGAGCCATCCAACCTGCACCCCAGTGTTGGGTGCTCAGTACAATCATCCTTCCAAAGAAAGTGCCCAGCTCTTCCGTGGGGTATGTCAGGGTGGTGGAGGATGGCAGCAAGCAATGCAGAGGCACATGTGGTAGGTGAGGGCATGTTGCCTTCTGGAGAAAAACTTCTGGAGAAAAACTAAATTTGGATGTGTCTTAGTCAACAGAAAATAATTACGACTGTGCACGCGGCTGGGTTGTAGATTCGGTCACACTGGTGTCACTTGGATACCTGTCACAGGAAATGGATCCTGCAAAACAACACATATAAACTTAAAATATTATAAACTTAATCTGACTTCATACCTATGTTCCTATTGAGCTACCTCAGATTTAAAATCTTTTCAAGAATGCAGAAAAGAAACCCAGCATTTACTATTACTGACATATACAGTTTACTATGCTGATCTGGCTCTTCAGTTCCTCTGTGTTTCTTGCTTTATTTCAGATTTAATGCTCTGTCTCACCCAGCTGACATTTCCAGACTCCTCTCATTAAGGGAGCATTCAAAACCTTCCTCCCACTCACAAGCCCAGCAGAGACCTCTGAGCCACCCTTGGCTGCCCATGCATGGAGCATTCATTGTCCTGTAACCTCTGTACTCAGGACTGCACCATGTTTATTTAAATATGTGAATTCCTGCCTCTACACTTCTTTCCTTACAGTGGTTCCAATGGATCTGTATGTCTCCCATTGTTTTCATCCTTGTTCCTCATGATAAATCCTCTCCTCCATTTCTCCTCCCTCACAAATCCTTGTTGCAAAACAGGATGAGAAAAATATGAAATGTTGTGATTACTACTAGACAGAAATCACAGTATTTCAAGTAAATCTGTTGCTGATCTTTTCAATTCTGACAAAAAAGGCATGAGTTTCCCTATCATTTGCCAGAACACATGAGAAACAAAGTGGGGACCTGGGTGTCTTCCCCCAGGGCACAAGTAGTAGCACAGTTTGGTAGTCATTACCCAGAGCACCATTTGAGGCTTTGATTTCAAATACGTGATAGCTCAGTTTCCATCTAAAGCAGCCAACAAACAAGCAAACCAGAAAACATTACCCATGATCCTTTATTATGGCACTCCCTAGGCAGGCCTGCTAGGCCGAGGGCCTGAAGGAGAGCCACACAAGAACACACACAGACGCAGCAGGAGAGAGAGCAGGAAGAGAGAGAGCAGAGCCCTCTGACTTTATTTATATGTTTTCACACATCACCGTGGATTGGAGGTAGAAATCACTACCTCCTATAATCCACTTGGTCAAAGTATTTGTCAATCATATTTCTCCATCCGGTATACCGGAATTCGTAAACACAGATACAATTTAGGAAAACATAGATAATAGAGAGAAAACAAGTCATGGCCATGACAGAGAGTCTAACAAGAAAACACTGAACACTGCAAAGTCAGGGCAACACTTTATCTTAATACTTTTTTTTTACATGCCTCAGAAACAAAAAACAGAGGCTGCAGAGCAATATATTGAAAAAGTTGAACCATACCAACCTTTGAAGAATCACATACAAAATACTATTTTAAATCAAAAGTATGTGTGTTGCACTTTGGACTAGGTTGCCAGCTGATGTAAAACAGTTCAGCTCCTTTAATCATATGGGGCTATGCCAATTTACATCAGCTGAGGATCTGTCTAATAATAATATGTGAAGCAGGGCTTCACCACATACTGTACTGAATGTTGGAAAACATCCTGTACTTAAATACATGCAGCTCTTTAACTTGGAGTATGAGACTGGCCACATTGTTTGACATAAGGGTTAGTTTTCAGATAGTGAAATTTCAGTTGCCAGGTGCCAGAGGCAATTTATCAGACACTCATAAAATAAAGATCAAAAAGCCCATCAGTCTCCCACTGCATCTGGGATCTAGGAAGGAACACTTACAGGCCCCTATCCTTTAAACAGCTCTCACTTAAAGAGCTCACTGTTTATAATAACAAGAAAAGGAGAAAGGGGTCAGGTCAAAACCAGCTGAACAGCAGGTGGTGTTATAAAGTTTTTTTTCCACAGTTAAAACTTTTGTGAAATAGTAGTTCAAGAGTACCCATACAAGCCTGTTTCATATTTTTAATTTGTATTTTTAGATAAATTTTTGCAATTAGAATACAGGTCACAGATGACTTGACTTTTTTTCTCTGTTGTTTACTTGAATATGTTACAAAAATAATCCTGAATGATTTCCTTTCATGCTCCCCTTTTGACTGAAAGCCCTTGCTATACACTACTGAACTCAGCTTTTAGATCCAGAACCAAAATTCCTCCACAGTTCAAAGGGGTTTCCAAGCCGTGTTCCCGTTCATAACCAGCTTAGCTGGAATGGTGCAAGATGAGAAGTTTGGATTCAGATCTGAACCGCACTATTATTTAATATCTAATGAGCACTCACGCTCACTCTTGGCTGAAGTCAGAGATGTGAATCTTGCCTTCTGAAGTGTCTCAGTGTCTAGGCTCTGGTGTTGCCCTCAGGTCTCCTCAGTGGGGTGGAAGAAGCATCTCTCCACCTCCAAGGAATGTGTCACGTTCTGGTTTGAGTCCATCTCTTATGACTTCATTCCTCAAAGACAAAACAGCCAGACTCTATCAAGCGTGAATTAACCACACATGTTCAGAGTTGTCATCAAAAACTCACATAAGAAAACCCTCAAATGAGATGAATATAGGATACATTGCTATTCCAGACTCACTGAAGAGTCAGTGAGTGTCACATGAAAGCCTCATCTCTAGTCAGCAACTCACTGTGCCAATCTGACAAATTTGATGCACTAATTAAAATACAGCATTACCCCTGAGGACACAGGATCAGAGGAAACCTGCCCTTGATGTACTAAACAATCCTATGAAGTAGAGAACACACACAGCTCCCAGAGACATTTCATTGCACTGAACACACTGGAGCAAAGGAAATGTAATTTGTCTTGACTAATTTTAATCCCTTAATTTAGGTACCTGCTGAGGTTCTAAGTATAGTAAATAGAAAGAAGAAGGTATCTAAATTAATATCCTAATTGCAGTATAACTCTGATATTCTGTATCATCCTCCAGAGGATCAGCTTTCCTCCATCAGTCAGGCTTGGGAGCCCTGGCTCCCATACAAAACACCTAAATTAGATCCTTACTACAGGCAATGTGAATGACCTCACTGATAAAAACATTCTTTTCTGCAGTGTATGCTCTTTGCTCATGCATCCATTCAAAAGTGTTCGCTGCTCTTACCTCCGCTGAGTCTGAGTTTCTTCTCCACAGCATTGATTAATGACCAGTTGTTGGGAATAGCGATACCTCCAAGTTCACAAACACAGTGCTCATCATTTTTCAAAAATGTAAGTGTTTGTCAACAGTTACTGCACAGAGGTAATAAAAATCCATGGGAAAGAACTGGTGTGCCTTGGATGCAGAAAGTATGACTATCATTAGTATTATTTGCTGGCAAATGTGACTTTTGTAATAGTGACCACAATATTGTTACCATACATCTGTATTCACAGAGGTTAGTACCCCCTAATTTTCTGACTGCTATCAGGCTTCCCAAACACCTTGTCCCAGAAATCATTTTTCTATTCCAGAGCATGATTCAGGTCTCCCATCTGCTTTGGACATCCATTCAAAAAAGCTTACTTGGCCTTAATCCCAGTCACTGAATTCTGTGTGGTATCCAGTATAGTGTATGCATTATTTTGAAATGCTGTAATATTGTTATCTTTGCTTTATAACTGTGATCCCTTAGAGCTTTCCTTTGTATTTCCAGCATTCATTTCCCAGGCAGTTTTATAAAAATGTAATGAGGTGCTATTATTAAAGCCTATTAACTTATACAGTCTTGTTGCCTGATGAGAACTCAATTTTATTTTCCTTAAGCAGCAGGCCAGATTGCAATCAAGCAGTTTCTCCAGTGAGTATCTCAACAAATTCATCACTCTATTTCTTAGTCTGAGATAATGCCACAGTAGAGACCAGGCCAAAACTTTCCTTTTTCAAAGTTACAATGAAGATATATTTACTCTTTTCACAGTAATTGGCTGTAGTAAGGTAATTCTTTCTTTCATTTTGTAGCTTCTTCTCCTGTTTTTCAACTTTCATCCCAGAAATTAGACTGAGATATTTATGGATTGTGCTGAGCTCATGGGTTTTAATTAAGATTTCTACATACCCAAGTAATTTCTATAAGTTACCTCTCATAGCAAGACTAGAACTAGGCTCGTGAAGCGTGTGCAGACAGGAGACCACCCAAAGCAGGAGGCTTTGCATTCCAGGTCACCATTTCCAGAGGCCAGAGCACAGCAAGGGCTGCCAAACTGGTTGAGATGGGCCCCAACTCCGCCTGCAGCTGTTGGGGCTCTCCCACGCACTGACGAAGCGAGATTTCCCACCCTCCTCTGACCTCCAGGGATGTGCTGAGTATGGAAACCTGCTGAAAGCACCAAGGTGTTCAGCATTTCTGCTAAAAAGGGCTGGAGGAGGAGAAAGACCTTGCAATGAAAGCACAAGGTTGTCTGGCTTCAGTTCCTCAGCCTTTTGAACATTGCTTGTCTGACCTTACATTTTACTCCCTCTACTATTCTGTTTTGATTTTGTGTTTTACAAAGCATGAGGAGAGAACATCTAGCTGTGATTAGTGGAGAAACACAGCCATCAAACTGTGCTCGGGTTATCAGTGAACTTTGTGAAAATAGAGCAAAACTAAGAAAAAAAAAGAAGGGTGGGGAGTTTTTCAATATAGACTAGGGAACACAAAGACCAGATTGATTATGAGATACTGCTATACATTTTAAAAATATTAATAATTCAGCAGCTTGGATATGTGATTCTGCTCTTCTAAAAAATGACATTTCATGCATACTGGGTTCCTGAATCTCAAAAAAACCAACATCTTCTGGCACTGCAAATATCTCATGAGATTGCTTAATTCATCCACTTGTGAGTGTCCAAAATGTACAGATTTTTGGAAAGCTACTTTCATTGAACTGGAATTCTTCCTAAATTCCCTTGGCACCCATCTAATGATATCTGATGTAGTTGAACAAGTATTTCACAAATGACTAAGAAAAAATGCTACTTCACGTTGTCTCTGTGGATAGGACATTAGTGGGATGGCTGAGCAAGATTTTTGTGGCAGACCCTTCAGCAATGGATCCAGATACCAGTGTATTCCTGACAGGGAAGTCACTTTAAAGGAGGTTTCTACTTTTTCTGTGCAGTCAGCTGGGGAAAAATTAGTGTCTTTCAAAGCATCTACTGAAGTCTCCCTAATTTTAGGCACAACAGAGTAGCAAATGGGAATTCCTCTCAAGTAGGAGCAGTCCACTGAGGCAGGTGAGACTCACCTTCCACTACCAAAGGAAAGCTGACCTAGTATTAGGTAAGGCCTTTCTGTGGCAACAAAGAGAACCACTTCACACATCAGTTTTTCACATCTATTTTTGAGCTTGGCTCTGCCTATGCATCTCCTTAAATCAGCTAAGAAGCCAATCCTGAACAGAACAAAACCTTCAGAGTATTAAATTTAGATCTCTGTCTATAAATTTTCTGCATACTAAAGCAGAAGAGATTGTTATGGTCACCTGATCTGTTGTGTGATACACCACCTACATTTGCTCTCATAATGTATTTTATGGTAATATACTGGCTTTTAAAGTAATTCATTTCTAATTATACACTTTCAAACTCCATGTTTCCTTAGCTAAGCTGCTCTAAACTTTCATTAATTATAGTACAGATCAAGTTTCACGTGACATTAACTTGGAGGAGTATGATTTAAAACAGAACTTGTGAGATTACCACTTCTGTGCACATTGGCTTGCAGCTAGACAGCAAAATATATGCCTCCATATAAAAACTGACATACCTATTTCTGATGTGAGCCCTGTCATTAAATGGAGTCAATTATTCCTTCTTGCTATTCAAAATTCTACCAATTCCTTCCAGTACAACTCAGGTTCAGTTCTTGGCTGCTTCTTTATGCTGGCTCTGTGATTTTCTCAAGTCTATCTTTTCCACTAATTAAATTCATAGCTAAATTCTCCTCTCCCTGCTGTCCCTCTGCCCCCAAATCCCTTCACCAGAATGTCTGATATGTCTTATCAAGTCAGAAGCAAGCTCCCTACTCACATCAACCAAAGCTCTGGAATGGAGTTCCCACCTACCTCTGCAGCCTTCCCTCTGCCCATTCCCACGGTCTCTCTCCAAGCACCTCCCAAGCCTTCAGCCTATCTGCTCCAGCTGGCTCTTTTCCTGCTCCCTGAGGTCCTCAGGAGCTGCCAGCTGGCCTGCTTTCCCGTCTTCCTCAGAAAATTAGATACTTTTGCTGTCCCCACTACCTAATGTGGAGTCAGGTTCATGTAACCTCATCTCAGGGGGAGAGCTCTAAACTCATCTTTTCACTCTTGCATTGCTGTTGACACCATTTCTGGGGCCAGGTTCTGGTAGAAGAAAATCAAAAAGTTTTGTGTGGTTCTTAGCAAAGGTATAATGAGCTGGCTCATGAACGTCAGCTGCTGGATGTATTCTGACATCCTTGATGGTTTTGTGAGCATGTAACCAAACACTGATTTGCCTGCCATTCCAAATCTTCACTGCTTCTTTGATACAACATCTTAGTTGTATGCAAAGATGGTGAAAAAGCAATCCAGAGTTGCCATTAAAAAGAGAGGAATTTGTTTAAAATGTTGCCAGAAAAATATTTAATTTACAAAAGAAAAAAAAGATGTCTTTTCCCCTTCACAGCACTTCAGAGTCACAACTGGCCATGCAGTTTTGTTGCAATGTCTTAGGTAGCCACTGAGTCTTTGTTTTGGAATGTTAATACCTAGTTTACAAATTGCCAAGTGTTTAACTACTAATGATATGGTTATTTAATATTTCTAGACAAAGGGAATTACTTTTCTCATATGTTATGAGAACTAATCATGATGGGAACAAAAGGAAAAGTTGGCTACTGAACCAGAGGAACTAACAGATCCATTACTTTCCTGGAAATGTTTCCTTTTAGTTGGCTAATGTGCATTATGAGCTAACGATAATGCTGCACATGACTGTATGGAAGGGATGACCCCTTTTTGTCTATTCTCTGAGAAGACAGACAAAATCTATCTCCATTTCAGACACCACACAGAACATTAGTATGTTTTAGTGTTTATTTACACTAGAACTGGGTGCTAGGACAGCTCAGTAATTTCCAAGTCACAGATGGTTCATGTCTGAGCCATTCAACGTACAGCCCGCACCCATTTTTATGGACATACCCACACATAAAAAGCCCAGTTCTTTGAATATCTTTCTCATCCTTTTTGATTATCTAGCCAGGAAAGTTGTCATCTTAGAAGACTTATTTTTAAGCTGCTTTCCGGGAGTGAATTTGATTTCATTTGGCAGATGTAAATGAAAAGAAATTAATATCCATTTCCCCCTGTGCCTTTCTCCCAAATGGTGTTCTGAACCTGGGTTGCATTTGTTTCCTCTATTCTGACAGAGGTGGCTCATTCTTACTCTTCCCAGCTTCATCTTATTTTTGACACCCATGATATGTTGGAAGGTTCAAAGAACTCAGTTTAGCCTTTTTTTTTGTTCTCAATCAGTGGGAAAAAATTATCTCATTCTAGAAGTGTGTCCTCTTCCTCCTTTCATTCCCTACCCCCACAAGCATAAACAGAGAAGAGTAGAAATATCTGGTAACAACACAAGACAGGATTGGAAAATTGCTGTATGAATATCACCATGTCCTGTAAGGCTTAAATGGCACTATATGTCCTGCAGAGGAAAGTACTCCTGGCCCAAAAGAAATTTTACACTTCCATGACTCCTAGTTTGAAACATTGCTCCACTGAGGAGGAAGGAAGATTTTATTTCTTTTTTTCAATGTACTTGAAAATTATTATGGTGCTGAAATTTCCCCCTCACCACAAAAATCTCACAAATATGTTGTCACACAGATCCTTCTGACTTGAAAATTTGCTTTCTTCTTCAGGCTGTTAAACATCTTTTACAGCAGGATCTGTGAAATCTGAGGCTGAAGTAGCATATATGTTTCATAAAGAGATACATTTTAGAGACAGCATTGTGCAGGAGGATAATTAAATAGGGCTCCTGAATTCCTCTGTGTGTGGGGCAAGGCTGCACTTGTCTTTGTATGGCAGCAAATGTCAAAGATGAAGCATAGGACAGTTAGTTTTTAGGTTATGCCAAATTCTGTGTAGAAAGAAGAGATATGGGTAAGGCACTATTTGAAAAGTTGAAGGCTTTACTTTCTGGTTTGGTCCCTGATTTAAAGCAGTTGATTTTTTTCTGGAAAACAGAAAGAAATTTTTATTATACTTGTTGATTGACTGCCTCTGGCCCAAGACAGTAAATGAAGCACAGTTACTCTTGGATTATACCCAGGTTCACCATTACTGATTGATCTTCCACACAGAAATCAGCACGAAAGGCTCGTTGCCTGCTACTGCTTGGCAGAGAGGAGACAGCAGTGTCAGGATGGGACCACTGTGTCAGGAAGGCAAAAACAGACTTCCAAGAGCTTCAGATTTAATGTCAGGTTTGTAATTCACCTGTGGTGTTACATCCTTTGCAGCTGGGAATGCTTCATTAAATACCAGGCATTGTTTGAAAATAAGTTTGCCAAGCTTTTTTTTGTTTTTCCTTTAAGTCCAGAGCCAGCAAAGAAACAGCTTTCTAGACAACAGAGATAGTTTAACTTCAGCAAATGTACTAATGCTGATAGTGTTGAAGAAGAAACACATCTCTGACAAGGACTGAGAAGAGCAGATAAGGAAATTATTTTTTTAAACGGAGTCAGAGGGAAATGGAATAAAGATAAAAAGAGTAATCAAAGCCTTTATAGTTGGGGGTTTTTTCCCAAGTGACAAAAATCTGCTGGATTAATACAAAATCAACAGGACAGCCTCATTAAGGAATAAAGTTATCTTGAGACTTCTTTATCAAAAGAAATATTCTAAGAATCTGTTTTAATTAAGAGCATTACTTCTATCTTTTACCAAGTGCAATCTTCTATTTGGCACAGCTTTAGTACCAAGTGGCAGATATTTAAACAAATGGGATTTTAGCCATGGAAGAGGGATGATATCTATCCATTTGGTTTGTTTAGAGTCCATTCACACCTTAACTGATATCTATAGGTCTTGCACAGATGTAGCAAGGCAAATGCGTGCTTGACTTTGTGTTGTTGGTTCTCTCCTACACAGGAGTGAGCTGGTATGGCAGGGCACCAGCAGAAACCTGATTACACAATGCCACTCTCTCCCCTTCCTGGTGGGAAGAACAAGGCAGGACACATCCCCAGCAGTGATGAACAGCTGAGGAATTGTCCTTTCTCACAGGACACAAATCACGTATTCTGTGTTATTGTGGAACTCATTCCTTTTAATTGTCTTTTCTTTTTCTCCCCTAAAGTTCCTTCTCCTCATGGGCAGGTTTGTCCCAGCCAGGCACACCTGAGGAATCCCATAGGTCTTTCCACCTTTACTCTGTGGGAGAAAAAGAGTCCTAGAGTTCTGTGCTTCAGAAAGATAGAAATTTAGCAGTGCCATTCAAAACATACATCCTCATTTAAAGTAGCTACCTAGTTACTTCAGTTGTTAAACTTCAAGTGCTGTTTTGGAGAAAAGCGTGGGAACTGAGATTTGCTAGATGTGCCCCAAAGGAGAATTTGTCTGGTTTTAGATTGTGAAATATTCCAGCTTCTGGTATTGTTGTTCCTTTTTATTTCTCAAAGTAAACACATATTGCTACTCTGATGTGCCTGGTCCTTCAAATGTTAACACACAAGAGTAAACTTTTATGGTTACACAGATCAAAGGATTGCAGAAAATTAAGAACATGCATTAAGTGTTTTCAAGATCAGGAATGCAATCTACTGTGCCCAAAATAAAAATTCAGAGAAATTAGAGAAAACTTTGTAGAGATTTTCTTCATCTTGAATTCAAATGAATACATCAGAATGGCCTGAAGCTGAATATGAAACCTTGGAGTTTCAATCTGCCTCATGAACTCTCTGTCTAAGGCAAAGAATAAACCACTTACAGAAAATGAAATTTTGGTTCTGGCTCTGCAAACTAAATGCTTGTTCTTAACTTTATGAACAAAACCTTTGATGTCTGTGGGTTTATTCTATAATGGTTTGTCACACACTGGATCTGTGTGACTTATTTATGGCTTGGCATACTTAGATGTACTTTTTTTTGCAGAGCGCTAAAAGGAATCTCTGGTCTTACATGTATAAGTTTAGCTTTCATTCCAGGGGATTTTTTAAAATACCTGGATTTTGTTGAGCAATCCATAATTTACCAGTTCTTCCTTGCAGTTGAAAAACACAGTTTCTCCAACACTAGCTGCTGTACTTCACATGCATATAATATTGCTATCAGCTGCTTATTGACTTAAAAATGTTTGATTTCTCTCTCTCTCTCCTACTTAGCAAGATTAAAGGCTTAGATGTTCTGTTATACCATACCATATGTTAAGAGGAAAGACTAATTTTGGCTGCCTACAACATTCCAAGCCCTATTTAAATAATATTAGCTAAAAGCTCAACTTGTATAAATGATTAAGTCTGCAGATATAAAGCTTTGATTAACAAAGTCCTTTAAGGACCAAAATCTGCAATTTACTGCTTTTGAAAAGTCTGCCATGCTCCAGGGAGATGTTCTGTCTCTTGGTGGAGCCCTGGCAGGACTCACTGATGTATTCACAGGATCTGTTCACACCCACTGAATTTCACTTAGGAAAAGGTCTATGGAACTCCCCTAACCACATCATTATGATGGTTAAAAAGCTTCAAATTAAAGCCAATTTCTACTTTTCTCTTGCTTAGCTCACTGACAACTACAAGCAAATGCTTCGGGTTTTTTCTGTATTCTGTTCCTCTTGCCATAGAATGAGGCCTGAATGAGGGTTTGCTCTCTGATGGGTGAGTATCACACCACACAAGCAGAGGGATGAGAGTGAGCAGAACTGCTGACATCAGCCTTCAGCCAAAAGCTCATGAGCTGGAAGGTCAGATTACACAAATCAGTCCTGTGATAAAATGCTAAGGGGAGATGATCACATCCTCATCAATTGGGAGAGTTCAGCAACTTTTTACAGTGTGTTCTCAGACAGCTGCTGAGATTAGAGTTATAGGCACTAAATTAAGGATTTATGGTTCTCTGATGGCTGTAGATTCAGTCAATCTCCATCCTTACAGAATTTGGGGGGTGTGGGTTGCTGCAGTAGGCAAGGAGTATCAATTGCTCTGGGTTCAGCCGGTGGCTGTGTTTTAATCTCAAGCATCAGCTTGTTTGAAGAAATCAGAAAAATATTTTTTCCATGCTGAACAACTTCAAGAGTTCTTCTGTTTATTTGCTCATTTCTGTTTAGCTAGTGGGTTGTTGTTTTGGATTGTTTGGCTTGGTGCCTTTCTCCTCCCACTGTGACACTGCACTTTGGCAGCCTGGGGACAGAACAGCACTCTGAGAGAATACAAAGGAATCCCTTGGCCAGCTGGCCTTCTGCATGAACATTAAGGCACATAAATACACAGAGAGTTAGATCAAATGATACAATCACATTCTCTAGCATTAAGTGTAGTGAGATATATAGATATAAATTCACATATACTGGTATTGTAAATTACAATATAATGTCATTGAACTCCGTCATTTTAATCAATATTATTTTAAAACAGGAAAGAAAATATAAAACCTATGATGTTTATAGCACACCCTTCTATTTATCCCGTGAAGTAATCATGCTTTGCTTACGTACCCCTCTTTCCATATGGACTCACTTGCCAATCCTTCCGTATCTTATCTAGACGCTGGATCTGCTCTGTTCCATGACTGAGCCACATCTGTCTCATGTGCATGTGTGTTACCATCATTAGGTATGGGTAAGATCACCTCAGCAATCACAGAAGGACCATTAATTACTCTGGAATTGCTTCAGTCTTTCCCTAGAAGTCGATCTAAAACTCGGCACTGGAGCATAAACACATCCTTATGGACTTCTCTCTTAAAACTTGCATCTTGCTTACAATGACTTCTGAGAGTAAGCAGTAGCCAATTGAGTTTTAATGTGGCACTGTAAATATATGTGTTCCACAGTGCCTTGTAAGCACAAAGCACTCCAGCTGATGATCTACATCAGACCATACATCTGGCAAGCATCAAGAAGATATTAAACCTGCTGCCTTGAAGAAAACACCACCAGCAAACTCTGATTGTGTTAGGAATTGCATACAAGTACGTATTTCCATTTTGATATGTGAATAATGCAGTGCGTTATACAGACTCTCCTTTCATATCTGGGCTTGGCCATTAAATGCCTTCCAGGCCTGTCCCAGCCACATGTGGTGAGTGGCCCTTCAGATCCCATCTGTTGGGGCCTGTCCCTTTGTATTCTTCACTGTACAGCCAGAAAGTCACCATCAGGCTTTTCACCAGGCTACCTGAGATGGTTCCCAGGAAGATGGGAGAGGCGTTGAACAGAGCACATACATGTTATTGGCCAATCCTGGGAATTACCTTTACAATTTACAGACACAACTACAGATTCTGGTTTCTTAAGGAAAAGGTCACTAGGGGCTACTGTAGAACAGAAAGACACAGTCATGCCTTACATCACACATTAGCATTATACAATATGTTTAACAATTATACCCAGTCGGATTGTGCTTGAAATTTCTCCATGTAGTACTTTTTATTCTTCTTACATGTATTGACACAGATTTGGGCACCCATTTTTAATTTTTTTTAATTAATTGGATATACTGTTTTTCAAATGATCTGTAAAAACACCAGTGACTTTGCTTCACATGTAGATTAATGATTTTAAAGGACTATACTTGTGCTCAAACCTTTGCCTTAACTATTTATTATTGGATATATTGTCAATTGCTTATTTGCTTTTTATCAACTGCTTTTATGAAATTTTTACCAATTCTTCACTCTTGATCCTCTAAATGTACTACTTGGCTTAGTAATTGATGTTTTCCTTAGCCTAAAAAAAAATGAAAGACATTTACAGCAACACGATTGTAATCATGCTGGAATAATACTGCCAAGTGAAAAACTATTTTTGTAATCTCAAAATATCTCCGTATTTCAGACATGAAGATGCATTACATTTCCAAAAGAATTGAGAATTCAAGGGGCCAAAGCCCTGCCTCATTCAGCTGGGCATGATGTGCACAGCAGAAGCTGACTAGAAGAGGTTCAACATTACTGTAGCAGTAGATGTTGTTAACAGAAGAGAAAAGCTGGAAAGGGGATCTGTACTACTTCTCATGGAAAATTCTCATGTGTTTCCTCCCAAAGGCTGAGTGTTCACGCTCTATGGAGCCTCAGAGGGACATTTCTACACTGCTCACATCCACTGATGCTCTGTTTGAAAGGTCCAAGCAGGACTTGCTTCCTTTCTGTCTAGGGAGAAGTTTCCCCCCAAGGGAAGCAGCAACAAAGGCATAGGTTTGTTTTGTAATTGTTGGGTTTGGATTGTTTTGATTGTTGGGTTCTTTACATATGGCAAAGATACAAGCTTATCTAACAATGGTCTATGATATGTCAAAATCATAGGATTATCTTAGGCTGGGCTGTTAGGATATTGCTGCTGATCTACGTCAGTATCATTTTAACTTGGTGCCAATTTTAGAGGTGTTTTGGACTCTGATAATGAGACACAGGATGGGGGACAGAAAAACAAATTGAGAACAAAGACAGGGGGGTTTGAGGGAGTAAAATGCAATCAATAGCAAAACAGATATTCCTGTTGATATCCTGGTGATAAAAAAAAAAAGAGCTTTGGAAACCAGCCATTCTTAGTCTAAAGTATGTGCAAGAAGGAGAACCTCAGAGGGGTTCCACTTCATCTGTACCTCCCACTGTTTTCATCACTGTAGCTCATGATGACCCCTCTCCTCCATCCCTGTCAGTCTCTCTCACAGACCCTTATGATCTTTCCTCCTCTTATGGTTTTATGCTTTTAAATTGCTCTAAGTCTGCCGGTAAAAGTGAATGTCTAAATATATAACTGATACACCCGTTCACCTTGGGATGAATGTTTTATTGGTTTGGATGTCGTCATATTCCTCACAATCACACGTTCCTCCCTCCAGCACATATGGCAAGCAGCTGTATCATGCGGGCACTGCTCTTACAGTTTAAACCTGGGAGACTCAGAAGTTCAAAATTAAAACAACAAAATAAAAGCTCTGACCTCTTCTTAGCAAGTGCTAGTTTTAATCATTGCAGAAGTGAAGAAGGTCAATGAGAAAGCAGAAACTGGGTGAGGAATAGTAGTTCTCTCTTCAGAAGATGCTACTCCAAAGGAGAAAGGGCACTATTATTCCATATCTGTGTGCAAAGGTCTCAAAAAAAAGAAAAAAAAGACCCAAGTTTCTCATTCTGTCTTTTCAATTTTATTGAAGAAACAGGAGTGAATATTTGCATCTGGCATAGTCAGACAGCAGAGTGCTCTAAAAATAACATTCAGTGTTTAACTAGAACTTTTCATCCAGATATCTTAAAGCTGTTTACAGGGGTGGATAAGGTACATTATCCCCACTTTACAAGACATAAGAATCAAGATTCTGTTGAGTTAATTCATCTGCCCAAAAATAGCCCTTATTTTCACCTAAGGGACAGGATAAGATTCATGGCAATCCAAGAAGTTGAATCCTGTTCTTCCATTCACTCATTCTATCATATTTCCCCATGACAGTACATTTCACGTTAGGTGATGAAGGTGAGGCTATGGGACCTTCCAGGACACCCTCATGCCGTGCACACCCAGCTGTGCCTGGCCCTGTGGGATAATAATATCCCACGTACTGGGGCAGGGGTGAATAAACAGAGAACTGCTGAACACTTAGTCTACAGAAAAGCTTTAAATCACTAAGTCAAATGACCACCTAAACTTTGTCCTTTAGAGTTCATGAGCAGACCTGGCCAAGACTGCAGAGACTGCAGTTTGAATCAAAGCCTTTGACTATCGCAGGCTCTTGGCATAAGTTACTCAGTGCAGCAGGAAATCCCCTCACACAGAAATGCACAACAGTGGGGCCTGGTTGCAAAGAGCCTCCCACTCACACAGCCATCAGGACAGAAACCTTTCAGCATGACTGCACAGCACACAGCACTCAGCCAGTGCTATATTTAGACTGAGAAGTTTTCTTTCACTCCAGCTGCATTGGGAGACTGGAAATTGCATTGCATACAAGCCCCAGAATTAGCTCCTTGACTTCATTCGCTCCGCTAACACACCACTTGCTTTCTCCTTCGCTCCTGATGTCCTGACTTTTGTCAGCCACAACAAAAGACCTTTCCCATAGTTGAAATGGGACTGTCATGGGTGGGTATTTTCTTGACACATCTATCCATTCATGCTGGATAATTATTGACACATTCACGTTTACTAACAGCCTTTTTTCTCTTTCTCCTTTTTAAACTTAGCATCTGCCAGTTCCATGTTACTACACCTTCTGTTTACAGCAGTGCCCTGCTCTAAGCTTGCATTTACTTTTTTCTCACATGAAGAATAAATCATGCCTTTTCCATTTGTTTCTTCAGTTAATAGAAAAAAGTCCTCCCAAGATACAAAAGACTAGTGAGCATCAAGTAGAAAGAGTAATGACTGACACTTTTCAAGATAAGAACAGGAACAGATTTAATCAGAACATTTTCTCTCGTCGCAAAGCTTCCCTGCTACCATTTCCAATGAGGCTGGTCATGGCAGTCTACAGCACCCATTATTAGGAAAGTAACAGATGCCCTTCCAGTCCTCAGGACCACAGGATATGCTGCAGCTGAGCTGCTTGCTCTGCTGGTCACATTGGTGCTGTTTATCACTTCATATTATTTGTCTTGTTATTGCACCAGCAATCTCCGGGTGTCAAAAGCTCTTGGGAGACAACTTAAATAGGCCTTCAGTTACAAGTTTGGCTTGGAATGTTTCATCTCTGAAAATGAGAGTGCTGTGAAGCTACACTGATGATTTCACATATGACCTCTGTAATATAACAGATTCCTAGTGGGGCTGAGGTGAAGAGATGTCAGGTGGTGGAGGTCAGAATCCCTGCTCCATCTCAGTAACCAGGAGATCACCCCGGAACATGGCAGGAGATTTCTTGATGGATACCAGCAGAGGAAAGGGAATCAAAATCTGAAATAGTTGTGAATTAGTAGGATATCCAGCAAAAGGGCTCAGATTGGGAAGTGGCCAGCACATGGAGACTAACAAGATAAATGTGCAGAATATGCTGACTTTATTGCTAACTCATCTCTGTGTCTCCCTTTCTCCCCTGCACATTTATTGCCTTTTGGTGGTGTTTTCCAACAGCACTGTAACTTTTCAGTGTACAGGCTGATGGGCCACAATGTACAAATAAGAGAACAGTGAAGCCTGGGTTTTGAATACTTCCAGATTCCTGGATGTATCCTTCCATTGTTCATCTTAATAAGTACATAATGCTGGGCTGACAGGATGAAGCAAGGGCGAGGAGATGCCGAAGGGAAGTGCAGCCATCCAGTGGTCACTCAGCGCTCAGCTACGCAGTGAGTGCTGCATGGAGCCGGGAGGATTTCCTGGGATTGTTCCTTAAAGCTGTGAGACAGTCTTCTGGCAGAAAGAGAGCAGGACACAAAGTCACTTGACATTTTAGTGACTATATTTTGGCTTCCTTGAGATGACAGGAAATACCTCAAAACTTTAACACAAATCTTCCTGTTAGTTAATTTACTATACAAGAGAAATATGTAATATTCCCAGAATGTTACTTCAAATTTGCATTCTAGTAATATCAACAGGCCCAAGATGAGCTCAAAGCCTGATGATCAGTGATAATATAATGAATTCTAATGAATGGCAGCATTGTACATAAAAATTTTAAGATCAGACAAGGCAGAAATAAAAGTGTCACTAGTCCTCTAAACCACCAGAGACTCCATACACAAAGAGTTAAAGTGACTGCCATAGTCACCCCAGGAAGCTGTGGCCAATACGTGGGGTGAATCTCTGTCCTGTGTTTTAGTCTAGTGTCACCCTCACACAGCTTTATTTTCTACAATGTGCATTCTGCATTGAGAAGCTCATTGATTTAAATTCACATCACCTTACATTTGCCAAGTGGCTATTAGGAAAATCACAGGAGCATAAAAAAATGAAAAAAAACCCAAAAAACAAAAAACAAAAAACAAAACAACCAAACCCCAATATATTAGCAATTAAGATATTGTGAAACAACTTTTTTCCTGGTCACAGAAACAGAGTGGTTAGAATTCAGGGTTTTATCTTAGGTAGAACAGACAAGATTTGTGTTTTGGGTACCAGATATCTTTGGGCACTGAACTGTCCACAAAGAAGAAGATATCAACTATGTATTTTGCTGATATGTCACAAATGATTTTCGTAAAGTGCTTTTTAGATGACTATAAAAGAGAGATCATAAAAGACTACAGAATTATCATTATGTAAGGATATTTGGCCTCAAAGGATCACAACTGATAAAACCATTGATTGTGATAAAGAAATTCCATTTTTTATTAGGAATGGGCTGATAGTGTCCAGAGCTATGTTAGGGTTATAATTTAGGTTTGAGGGCAAATTGGACAAATGCTCAGACATATTAACAGCAATATCCTGAGGCTGATTTTATGAAATTCAGGAATGTCTAAACCAGAGAATAGGCCCCTTCCAGTATTGGATCCATCTGCTATTTTGATGTTAAACACAGATATATATAAAACACAGAGCAGAGACGTAGGATTCAAAATTATATTCAGGTCATCTTTATTTTTCAGCTTTACTTGAAAAAAAAAACCAATTTCATTTGATTGTAGGTTGCATATTATGCAGTTTTTCCAACCTTAACATGCTTACTCATTGCTCACTACTGAGATTTCATTAAGGTTCCAGGATTTGAGTGTTGGACTGTCTGGGGTTAAGCCTTCAAAAAAAACCCAATCACCCTTATTGTGATTCCACTATCGTTGAACAGTAAAATAAACTCTGTTGACTCAGGCTGGATAATCATCAGGTCAGCATTAAGGCCTTTAAAAAAACACTGCATCCTCTCTTCCTTTACACAGAATTGGCATATAATTGACATATTAAACCTCACTAATCTGGTCACAAACCCCTCTCTCGTGAATATGTTAAAACAGATCTATACTGGGAGACCTTGAGGAAAGAGGAGAGGAATTTCCCTTGAAGCATTTCCTTCTGGTTGTTGGTTGCTGTTGGGTACTGGCTACTGGACTGTATCAACAATGGATCTGATCCATTGTGGCACTGCCTATAGCCCTCTTCCCAAAGTATGTTGAGTAAAGTTTTCAAATTGAAAAATCTCCTCTGAGAAGGGAGAGGTAAACTATGTTCACAATTAATTGAAACATACCACCTTAATTTCTTTCTCCTAAGGTATTTCTAGTAGGTAAGATAGAACAACTTGCTTCACAAAACTCAGTGATTTCCTCCCACAAGTTGAATCCCCTTTGCCGTTCATGAGTGAATTCTCCTTTCTCAAAGACAAGAATGAATTAAAGCAGCTGTTCTTGAAAATGCTTGTATTTTATATATCCATGTTTCTATATACAACTCAACTGGCAGCATCATCCTGGAGTACAAGTTCAGAGTTTTAGGAAGATGTTCACAAATATTTATCTTCATAACCTGTAGTGAACTGTCCTAAGTGAACTTCACTGTAGAGCTTTAGGAGTGTTTTCTTTGGTCAAAATATCGTATGAAGCTTGAGAGGTGTAAAGAATTAAGCTTCAAACCACAGCATAACAGTTACATAAACTTTAAAAAAACCCCAAACCCCCAAAACCAAAATCAAAACAAAACAATGGTCTGCAAAGTAACAAAGCTAATTCAATCTGTTTTCCTATGGTTTGGGATTTCAGGGATAGATTTGCCATTACCTCAGAAAGGGTTAACAATGGCTGACAGTCTCTTTCAATCACCATGTTTTTACTCATAAAGGCAACTCCTTTGACAGTCACATTCCAGCCTTCTCCTTGAAGAGGATTCTCACACAGGCCCCACCTAAAAACTGTAGGAGCCTGATATGTTTAATAGTTCTTCTTGAAATTAGCCAAAACTATCAAAGTCTTTCAGAGATACAAACATGTCATCACATGAACTCAGCCTCTCTTAATCAAAGTCCAAGACAAGTGATGTCCTTTTGACTGCTTCTGGAAACCATAACCTGCTAACCTGAAAGACCCAATTTTGCATTCTGCAGAGCTGTAAGCAGTTTTACTCATGGCCAAACCAGGTCTGGCTGCAAACACTACCTTTGCTTCCAGTTGAGTAAAGGGAAGCTTTTGTGCAAGCATACTCGTACAGAGTTTCTGAATGACATGCACTAGCCATCGCTGCTTTCTCAGTTGTGATAATAATTAGAAATGGGATCTGAACCAAAATTCTTGGAAGTAAATAACCCCATTTTTGCATTCATTTCCAACTTAAACCCAGATGCAGCTCTAAATTTCACAAATTAGTTCCCCCTCAACCATGAGCATAACTAAAACTTCATACCAGATCCCCCAAACTCAAGAATTTTAAAATCCAGCTCTGTATTTTGTGGTTTGGACACCAGTCTCTTTCTAGAGATATTTTCAAGGTTAAAACCTAGTAACAGGCAAGCAGTTTCTAGTGTTTTTCTCCTCAGAAAATACTTCTATATATCTTTCAGCTGGTCAAATTATCCTATTTGAAACACATTTGTAATGACTGAGTGACCTGGTTGTGAGGCTCTATCTGATCATTTGCAGACCCTGTTAAACAACAGCTTGTGCATGACTTTAGCAGATGGTTTAGCTAACATGTAATTTCTATAGGTATATAAAATAACAGTTGGAATCAGAAAGCATAATGGCCTCAAGATTCTCTCTCCATTTTTGCAAAGTCATTTTCTTCTAGTTGTTACAGTACAGCAGCAAAAGACTATACAGGGAAAATGATGTTGGGGTAAACTAAGCTGAATAACACTATTTAAGTATGACTTTAGAAACCCTATTAATATGTGTATGAAAACAAGCATTCCCCAGATAGTTACAAAAGGGGAGGTCTAAAACTTCCATATAAACCAAAGCAGTTTGATCAGCACTACACTTGGTCATGGTCATAAATATCTGCAGTCTCCAGAGAAGGTTTATTTTGACATAGTCAGCAGTAAAGAGCTGGTCTTTGAGAAACTTCACCAAACAATTCCATAACTTATTTTCAGGAAATAACATATTTTAAAGGATATGCATTGTCAAAATTAAGAGGCAAGACTTTGCTCAGTGGTATTCGGATTTCATTCCAGATGATAAAGAAACAATATCTAGATTCACAGCTGATACTTTTCAGAGTTTGGAGGGACAGAAAATCCAGAGCATAACCTGAGAAGCAGTAATTCACCCTATACTTCATCTGTATGTGACTGAGAGAGTGAGAGGTCCTGGAGAGCACGAGGCTGCTCTGCAATACCACGAGGGTACTTCCTTGTGCCCCTTGCAGCCCTGACCTCAAGTATGTGCATCCATATGGCAGGAAAGACGTGCTCTGCAGTTTGCCCCACAACCTTTTCCATCAGGGTATAAACTGAAATGGTTTGTGATATCCTCTGTACCTGCGGACCTGCATTTCCTTTGAAAGGAAATCCTGATGTACAAGTGAATGAAACACAACCCCCACCTTCTCCCCTCACAGTGCTGCAATGAGGCCATGGTGCCGCATGGGCTGAGCCTGCCAGGATCCTGCAAGTTTCCTGCAAGGACTTATCAGTCCTGCAGAGTTGGCTCAGCCAAAGAGCCCTGATGGGAAGGTTCTGTTTTGGATCGCCCCCTAGGAGAACCCACTGCTCCCTACTGCCCATGGAGGAGACCGAACTCCGTGCCCAGAGTCAGCCTCTGTTATCACATTTGTTCGTCATTTGCCCTCTGCCAAATGCATGGCATCATGTCCGCTAATATTAGTTCTGCTGCAAACAGCAGTGAATGTCTTGCGTGTGGAGTTGTGGGTGTTCTACACATGCATTGAGAGAATATGTCATTCTCTGGAGCAAAGTGAACATATATCAGAAAGTTCTGTCAAAATGCCTCCTCAGATGTATTTTTCTTAAATATTACAAGCCACAAGAAGGGGATACAACTTAGCAAAAATGTTTACAGTTCCCATTCCAGTTTTTATTTCCAGTCTGCCCTACCTTCTCATAGTATTTAGGATGCTGTAATTTTCCAGCTCAAACCTAAGGCCAATCCAAAATCATTATTAAGTGGTGGGAATAGCTCTGCTCATTGGCATCCATGAGTGTGGTGAAAGAATCCCCAATACTGTCAGAAAATAAAAAATAACAATCAACTCCAGCAAATGAAGACAGAGTTTATAAAACTATCAAAACATATAAAACTATCATTGCCAGGCCTGCAACACCCACATAAATGAGTCTAATTTATATGAATTGTTCCAAGCCTCATTTACCAAAGAAAATTGCTGTCATTACAGATACATCAGTGAGTTGGTCAGGATCATTTTTGTTCTGCTTCTCAAATTAGAACATATTGATTACTTCATACAATATTTTTTTCAAGGGGAAATGTTGGTTTTGGGAAATGGATTGAAAAGCATTTGCAAATGTTTTTGAAGTAACAAAGACTTTGTCTCTAAAAATGACCATTCTATGTCTCAAAATTACATTTCATGAAGAAATATAAGCAACTTAAATTACAAAGTATGTATTGAAAACAACCAAAGTATTTCCAAATTGCCAAAACAAAATGTTACAGCTGATTTGAACCAAAACCATATCTTCTAGATTTATAGCTCATGATGTTTTTAGATTTTTGACTTCTTTGTCCTGATTCAGGACATAAACATTTTTCCATACTGTTACATTTGGCCAGAATGTGAAACCTATTTCCTGACTGTTTCTTTTTTACTACCACTCTGATGGCAGTTCTCCTAGCACAGTCACAGCTGTAAGATATTGGCTCTGCTGCAACTCTAAGGCTGCTTTTGCTGAGATATTTTATATCAGTTGCACAGACCCAAAAGATAACTGTGCTGCAAACCCAATTTTTTACTTGCTAGGATAACTGTAGATAGATAGTTTTACACCCACTCACCCACCCACACCCCCCCCCATCAGATCTAGCTTGTGTTAGCCATAAATTTGAGTAGATTTTCCCCTATTCATATCAATTAATCTACTTCACTGAAAGCATTCCTGTAATTCACCAAAGTGCAAAGGGTCTCTTGGGTCCCATATGAGCAATTTTAATGTTAACTGTAATCCGTATTTTAATACTTGAATATAGTGATGGGAGGTGCACTAATACCATGGAAATGGTCTTATACATATTCCCTGTTCAATTTAAAAAAGGCAGAATTATTAGATGTCAATAGACTTGCTCTATTCACTCTGCTAATTTTGTGTCCTGTTCCTAGTCTCTTTTTGACCTTTCTTCCTGCTCCAGTTGCTGTCTGTGAGTTCAGGTAAGACTGTTTGAATTCCTTCTGTGCTCCAGCACCTGGATGTGGGAAGAGCTGAAGAGAGACCTTTCCCTTAGCTGGATGTGCCTCTGCAGCAGAGGGGTGTAGCCTTCATTGGAATTTTATGGCATATCTACAATAAAAACCAGTTTGGGGGCTATTCCTGTATTCTGAGGACTGTTGGCAGGGCACAACTCATGTTCACAAGGGTAACTTTTCTTGCCTCCAAAAGCAGAGTATCTATATGGAAAATAGTTTGCTGGAAGCAATATCTGCCCCATTAAATCCCTGCAGCAGGTCTGGGTTGGTTGGGAAGAGCCCTGTGTGGCACAGATCCATCGTGCCCAGGAGCACACTGACAGCAAAGCACTACAGGTAGTCGTGGGCTCACGCCTGACTCCTGCCCCAACCTGGTATTATTTACTAGTGTGGACTCACCTGTCCAGCCCAGCATTCTAGCAAGGTTGGGAAGAAAGAAAACTTGGCTGGCAAATGTTTCCAGAACACTTAGCCAGCAGAGGATGGTCAGGGGTTTGTCTCTGGGGCTTAACCTCCAGGTGCCACTTGCTGTATTCATTACTGACATGAATACAGCAAGTGGCACCTGGAGGTTAAGCCCCAGAGACAAACCCTGACCATCCAGAGGGTGGGGGGTGAGACCCTCTCCTTGAAAGCTCACTGAGCCTTCATCTACAACACACAGCAAAGGGTAGAGTGATGGTAGTGGTGGAGTGATATTTTGTTAGCATCAGTATTGTGGAAGGCTTGATAGGAATTATTTCATACAATTCCTAAAATATTAGCATTGTGATGAATTTCAGCTTGTTTGAATGAATACTGAATTTTTTTTCTATTGGCTAAGACATTTCTTTAAGTCTATAAAGACATAAAAGCAATTTTTTGGTGGTTTGTCTGTTTATATCACAGAGATCTTGCTAATAAGAGAGGGCAGCGAGCAAGAAAGATGGAAGAGAGAGGTTCAACATTTTTAATTTTGACCCTAGCATTGCCCCTGGATAAACCACTAAACAGTTGAGTTTGCAAATGATATAACTTTCTTAGCCCCTTGTGGGTAATGAGAGCTGCAGGATAATGAATCACATCATGACTTCAAAAGATAATATGTACAACCCTAATGTTTCCAAATTTCATAAAGATGACACAAGGGCAGTTGGAAACCTACCACACTTCAGAAGGGTTATTGAATTGTATGCACAGTATTGAGACATGGCATGCATGGATGAAAACCCAATGTTTTGTAGAAAGAAACAGAAACTAGAAAATAATACATTAATGGATAATCAGACATACTGGGGTCCACATTTTTGTTCTGTGATATTACACAGGCTGATCCTGTGTTGTGCTTGATGAATTAGTCTCCTTCATGTTGCAATCCCCACAATGCTTCTGAGATGGTAGACAATGCTGTTCTTGCTTTCCCTGTGTGTGTTTCAAACCTCTTGCAACTGCAGAAAAGATGCCAGTGATCCCAAACATAGCATCAGCAGTTTTATCATGTTTGTTAACAGGTAGCAGCTCTCAGCATAAAGCAAGCACATGACCTAATAAAGTCGTGTAAACAATATGTGTAATAGCTGTTATAATTCGATATATTCTTAGCTGTCAGCAGGTTTTGGAGTGGCCTCTGGGTGTTCCTGCATGGCAGTTCAGGTGGAGGTGGCAGCCAGCAGACCCTGGAAGGCGTGAGGCAGCTCTGGAACGCTGGCTGCCGAGGAACAGGGAGCTTTCAGAGGTGAAGTGAGCAATGCCCTGAGCATCCCAACTTCTGGGGGTGCCAGCACAGCCACAGAACAAACAAACTGCTGAGTTTGGCCTTTCTGCACATGAGCAACTCTCAGCTTTCCTGTGTGACCGTCACCGGCACTGAGGAGCCCGAAACAGCACAGAGCCACACACAGTAGTCACAGGAAAGTAAAATATAATAAGAGTTTTCTTTTTTGACTACCACTGAAATACATGGGGTTTGTGTTTATCTTTGTCTGGTTTTGTGTTAATACTCCACCAGTCTGCTTGTGCAAAACCAACAAGAGTATTTTAGGACTTTATTTCAAATACACCATGGGGAATGATAGTGACCAACTTCTTTAGATAGGAAAGGTCCCATTCCTATATATCCTACCTAGCTTTTCCTTCTCACTCAATGAAAAAAACTATTTAGACCTGGAAAATAAATCACTAGATTTTAAGTGCAGAAAGGAATAGCCTTCTTTTTCAGAGCTGGTGCCAGAATCACTTCCAGGTATGACAAGGAATTCGGAACTTGCAGCTAAGTCCTGGGATTTCATTTTGTTCTTCCTCATTTGCCATCAAAATGATGAAGGACTCAGGGAATGCTTTGCACTGGAGCTGGAAATGAGGATTTCAAATACCCATTTAAATATAAAACAACTACATTAAAAAAGGAAAAAAAATATGGGCAAAATGTGCAGGGCTTTATTTCATCTGCCCGTACTTGATCACCACTCTGAATGGGGGCTCACAATTACTCTTTATGAGATATTTTACTCTAAATACTAAGGGAGAAAAATTTGGCCAAAACTCATGACAAGTCCTCTATTTTGTCAGTGTGAAATGCTTGATAATTTGTAATGCATTTAGCCATTAATCATTTTAAAGGGCTTTTAAATGTGCATGGAAGTCCTTTGAGTCTTTTCCATGTACAGACATTGGATCAGGGACCTTTGCTACAAATTACTTTTGTCTGGACTTCTAATACAAAATCAACTTGAGAACAAGGGAAATACATCACTGTTAAATTTTATTATAAGACAGAGCCCTTATAACACATCATGGGAAACATTCTTGAGCTGCTCTATTAATAACAGCAGTGCCTGATTTCTTTGGTTTAAACTTACCTTTTTCACATTTTCTTGTGACATTTTCCAGATATAAATTGTTATGATGAAGAGTCATTCAAAGCAAGGGAAAAAGCTGTAATTATGTTTCTCTTTTCTAAAAGAGAGTGAGGCAGGAGGGGGATTATTTTACACAGATCAGTGAAGGACACCCTAATAAAGATTGGTCTGGAACATTTCTTTTTATGACAATTGACTTATCAGCAAGAGCCATTTTAGCAAATCTGGAAATTACATAATTGCCAGAAACTGTAGATATTTGACTTGGCAAGAACTTTAGGTGTCTCTGATTTATTATTGTAAGAATTTGGCTCTGCAAAGATGAAGAAATGTTTAATGAAAGAACAGTAGAATTCAAATGAAACAAGCATAGATCTTGTTTTCAGAGGCTATATTTAACTACATTGTCACTTCTACTGTAACACAAATAAACTAAAATGAAAATGTCCAGGGTGACAAACTGGCAGAAAGTTCAATCTGCAAGAAAATACTAATTTCAACAGCTACACACTCATCTTTTTCTCTCCATTTTGTACTACCCTTTGGGCAAGTTCTTTGTGGGTTATCCATTATACTAGATGTTATCCCTTTTAGCACAAGCAAAATAATAAAACTGTAATGCAGAAAGAAACTTGTTAATGAGGAATTGCATTTTTTAAATTTGTCTTTCACAAGGCACTGAAGCCTTTTCAAGTAGCAAAGTTTAAAGGCATTAGGTATTATTAAATTTAAGAGAAATGTAGGTGACTAAGGTCAGAGTGGTGAAGTGGGAATACTATAAGTACTTATTTTAGGTTTGGAGGGTTTGCATACCACAGCAATTCTGAAAAAACCCCATAATTATTCTCTGTAGCAGAAGACTAGGTCACCACACAGTAGATTAAGGTGAAAGTCTTTGCTTAAACCATTTGCATCAAAGAGATTTACTTTGGCAAGTCCCCCAGGAGACATTTTCCCTTTGATAAAGTTCAGCCTCTTTTTCGGGAGAAATGCCGTTTCCTGAAAATGGTTTATCATCTGCTTTTTAATATCTCCTTATGTTTCTCATGTTATCTTACTACCTCACAGAGGAGTTGCTATGAACATCCCACAGTTTATGTGTCTTGGCATTGGGCTGGGCAGCAGCAGCTGGAATCAATGCCACCACTGCTGCTCCTGGCAGCAGCCACTGATGGTTGCACAGGGAAGAAATCCCGCTGTGATGTGAGATCGCCATTCCCATCTCTGAGAAGACACACATGCTGGCACCACCATCATCCATTAGGCCAGGAGCTCTGAGTCTGCTATCAGGCTGGAGCTTCTCTGCTGGCACTTGGACAGACCACAACCCTGCCAGGGCTCTGATCATCTTTGTTACGGAGGAGTAAAAAGCCCTGTTAGAAAAAAAAAATGTTTCTTTTGAAGTGGAAAACTCAGATTATATATTTCATTGTCAGGAGATTAGGAAGAAATACAGCAAAACGTCACATAGAACCACCTTGTTATCTCCTTGGTTTTTTTCCAACAGTCGATACTGAATAGATGTTTCTGGACATGCTGAGAAAGGGGAGATATACCAAAGAGTCTGATGTTATTTTTCCTAAATGATGGACATATTACTAGCAATAAATTAATATTGCTCTATATCCACCTGTTCCATATCCACCCTGATATTGTTAACTACTGAGGCTGTGTAGGCAAAGGTGTATCCAGACACCTGAACACAGAAATCTTCTGCCCCCAAGCTCGAGTAGACTATTCCCATTAAGTTTTTAGTAAATAGGAGCAAATAAGTATTGTTGTGGCCATTAGCAACAAAATATGGAAGCATCAGAAAATGGAGCACCTCTAAACTGTTCGGCCTGGGCTTTACCAGCCAGTCCATATAACCAGGAGTGGCATGGCTTGTGCTGTATGTCATGTGCTCCAGCTGAACGGGGTAGCTGATTTCCTGGAGAGAATACCATTTGGTGTTGCCCTGAAGCCCTGTATCAAGAATCAAACCTGTAGTTGTGTCATTTCAGGTGAATCTTAATGAGTTTGTGTAGGGGGGGTTGTGTTTGTTTGGTTTGTTTGGATTTTTTTTTTAAAGATAATTTAGAACAAACTGGGAAAAGTCTGTTAGGTATAAGAAGAAGTATCTATTAATTTTTTTTGTTTTCTTTTGTTTTTTTTTTAATAGCTGAATCTATGAAGAATGTTGATTCTCTGTGCGATTATACAAATAGAAACATGAAGTATTTTGAAATGTTAACACGATTTGAACTCTCTACTGATGCAATATGACATGAGACCAACTCACAAAAAATTGCCTCAGAGTGTCTTACAGGAAAACGTGGGCCTATTATAATTATTGATTCTTCACATGGTGTAGGGAGGGTTAGTATGAAAAACTTTATGGGTGTTTTCACATATTTTGCACTACTGCCCATCTTTATTCTGACATATTAAAAAACTGGTATTCAAATCCTCTGAAAAATTCCATATATGCTGTGCTTTTTACTATAACTTATTTGACTGCTTATCTTCTTTCGCATTTCATCAGAATCATAGGCAGTGCATGGTCTGCTATTTAGAAGCTTTTTCATGGCAATAAAAAACCCACAAGAATTAGATTACCAGGTATTTTACGGCTTTTTATTCAGATGCAAAGACTTCTCCCATTTTTGAGTGAACACATTGTTGGTAGAATACATATTGTTTATACACTATAGCTTAGGCTAACAGTTGATATTATTATTATTATTATTATTATTATTATTATTATTATTATTATT
>VYZT01056714.1:37698-48168 GCA_013400735.1 Pomatostomus ruficeps | reverse complement strand
CCTGGTTACCAAGAGACCCCGGCCGGTGAGTGCGGGGGGGTCGGGGTCCGGGGGAGGCCGGGGACCCGGGGGCTGAGGGCCGCGGGCCGGCGCTACCCTGCGCTCGCCCCGCAGCCCAAGCCCCAGAACGCCATCACGGTGGCCGTGTCCTCCCGAGCACTCTTCAACCTGGTGGAGGAGCGGCGCATCTACGAAGAGCATGGGCTGGAGAAGTACGTGGAGTACCAGCAGAACAACGAGAACGTCACCCTCAAGCCCGGACCGGCGTTCTACTTTGTCAAGGTAGCCGGGAGGCGGCCCGGAGTGGGTGGCTCGGCGGTCTGGGGGAGGCTGTGGGTTGCGGCGGGGCGCGGAGGATGCTGCGAGGCTAAATTTCGGGAAGAGGAGGAGCCCGAAGTCTCCTTCAGCGGAGATAATCCTGCCTCGGGGAGGTGTTTTTGGGAGTTGTTCACCCAACGCCGAGCTCGTCGCGGCGGGGCAGCCCGGCAGCATCCCCCGCATGTCTCTGCGCGCCCTGGCCCCGCGGCCACCGCTTCTGTCCCCTCTCCCGTTCCCTCACCTCCCCTGTCCTCCCCTCCCCTCCCATGGCACTAATGCCGAGCGCCTGCGGCAGAGCACGTACTGCTCGCGTCATCGGGAGCGCAGTGGTACCCTCAGCATCCCGGTTTGTATCCCGGCTCACAGCACCACTTCCCAGGTGTGGGTAAGGAGCAACCTGCCTTTTCTGCTGGACATGGGGAGCACCAAGCACCTTTCCTTTTAAGACTATTTCAGTCAAGATAGGCCCCAAATTGTTTTAAGTTTGTCACAACCAAAAAAAACCCTCACTCCCCACCCCCCCCCAAAAAAAACAAACAAACAAACAAAAAAAAAAGAACAACCAAACAGTGTTGATTCTAATTTCTTTTGGTCAACTTCAATTTTTTCTTGCTTTTGTTGTCATCCTGGAAATTGTTCTTGAAGACCAGCAAAAGAAATAGATTCTCTATTTCTAAATCAGGGTTTAAAAAGAGCTGAAATGCAATATTTTGCTTTTATTGCACAAGAAGAGAGAAATGGCTGAGGGAAACACCCTGCAGCATGGAAAGCAAGTGAAATTACAGAAGAGTAAAAAGACTTGAAAATATGTATGGTTTTGAAGAACGCAGGTTTTAGTGGGACTGTCTTGAAAAAACACTGTCTACAGAGTTAATTTATGTCCATTGGGAATTGTTTGATGAGCTTTATCACAATGATTTTAGGAAATTAGTTAAACTATAATTAGGAATCATGCTTGCTGACATCAGGGTTGTGGCAGAACGTTTCAGATTTTAAAAGTAGATTTTCATTACTCAAGTTTTAGTCTCAGGAATTTAAAATATTTTTTTCATTAATCACTTTGTGAGCATACACAGTGGAAAAATTACTTATGTCAATACCCATGCTACTGTAAATATAACATAGCTGTTAGTAGCATTAATGGCACAAGCACTGTAGAGGTGTTTTTAACATAAAAGTGTGGCCATAAAGTAATTCACTTTGTATACCAGTGAGGGCAGACTGACTTGGGAATTTACTGCATCTTTTCCTATATGTAGCAGCCCTGGTAGCACAGTCAGTTTTTAAGATTTATTAGAGTTCAGTGTCGAATTTACTTAGAGCATAAGTAAGTCTTGACTCTTTAACTGCTCATACTTTGAAAATCAGAGCTGTTAGCTGTGCCCAGCTAAAGGCACCTTGACCTCTGTTCCCTTCTGATATGCTGTTTGTGTTTGAATTCTTTGTATTGCCTAGACACAGGTATCATTAGGCTAGAGAACTGTGGCTTTGTTGAGTCATCCTTTCTACTTGGAGACAAAGAACGCAAAAAAAGAAATAATATATTTTTCTTTGGATTCCCTTATTGCAATGTTTAAGATACTAACTTAGAAGTATTATGTCTCATGCTTGAAGTGCTTAAGATTTGTAATCACAGGCAAGGTGTCCTTGGACTTCAAAGTATAAAGACACTGGATGGAAAAATGGCATCCCCTCCTCCACTCACCCCATCCTCTAATAATTTAAGAAATTGCCAGCGTAGTAGAGTATTAACAATAGAAGTGAGTTATGAGCACGTACTAAGATTTTTTCCTAGGCCTTATACCAGGCTCTCACTTAGAATTTTCCTAAGCACAGTGCCACAATAACATAGCCATATTTTTTCAAGTGAGATTCCCAGAATTTAATTATGAAATCTGTATTTTAATTTTGAACAACTGGTCTGACTTTTTAAAGCACCTTAATAAAAATCAATCTACCTTGCATTCATTTGATGATTTGTTGTTGATTTTGTTGCTGTAATCCCAAAGAATTCCATTCAAGGGCCAAGATCCCAAAGCAAAAAGGAGATCTTACTCCAAAGGGATGAAGTTCTAAATAGGCGAACAGATGGATACAGAGAGATGAGCAGATGAACGGTCAAGGAAATAAGAATGCCAGACTGTGGGCATAACATGTTGGCCCATTATGTTTGAAGAGATCTCAAATCAAAGTCTTCTCATTCAGTACTGCAATTAGAAACTATCAAGCTAATTGTGTTGCAGAATGTGATTTTGTACTCATTACTTAAGGACGGTCTTTGATACCTGACGGCCTGAACTGTGTCAATAAATCAGCATAAGTAAATTCCATACCTCAAAAAAAAAAAATTTACTTGCTTCTTTTCAAATGAACCCAGTCAAATGGTTGCTGGGGGCAGCAAAGCACAAAGGAGTAAAACAAGTTCAGCAAGTTAAACTATCAGGTATTTCACATTCTCCTTCAAGACAATCCTATCACTAAAACTACAGTGACTAAGAAAGGAGGCACATTCCACTTGTCTGTTGACTTCCACATTTTCAACCTGCAGGCGCTGGAGCATGTCAATGCCCGGCTTCTTGAGCTGTACCCTGAGGATGAAGAACGGTTTGATATTGTCCTGATGACTAATAACCATGCCCAAGTGGGAGTGAGGCTCATAAACAGCATCAATCACTATGGTAAATAAAGTAATTACTAATGTGTAGAATTGCCAGCTGTTACATAATCATATGAACTAATTTTATTCTTCCTGTTCTGACTTTGGGAAAAGCAGCTTCTTTGATACTTATTTTTGGGTGTCAGCATAAGTGAAATAGTATTAGATGGAATTTGGTCCAGTGCTGTATATTTGTCAGGTGTGAACCATAGCTTCTGAGAAGTCCTTAAACTTCTTGATGTTTGCTATCTATGCTCCCTACACATACATCTTCACAGCAGTTACTCTGGTGTCCTAAAGGGAATTTTTCCCCTAAATTCTCAATGAGGATGGGCTGATCAAACATTGTAATGGTTTTAAGTTTGAAGTGTAACTTGCTGAAATTGCAATGAACCTATTTTCTTATTTTTAAGTTTACTGTAAGCTAGGCTAGTGTACCTCTTCACAGGTTCCTTTTACAGGTTTGTAGTGTCAAGACAGAGCCACACCTTGTGCTGTTCTTACTTTAGGCTTAACAATTGAACGTTTCTGTATGACGGGAGGAGAGAGCCCCATTGGTTACCTGACTGCATACCTCACGAACCTGTACCTCTCAGCGGATTCTGAGAAAGTGCAGGAAGCTATAGAAGCAGGTTTGAATTGACTTTCTTTTGTTACCTGTTGATATCTTTTGGTATCTGTTAAGCTTGTTCAAAAATTGTATCTCTTGTGTGTCTGTCACGGAATGCAGTGCTGCTTCATCAAATGCATAAAGTCACCACTTTGCATGGTGCAAGCTTATCACTTATTTTTACTCAATCAAATAAAATCATGTGATACTGTTCCTCTCTGACCCTTCAGCCTGCTGACAGTGACAACTTAATCACCCTACACAGTTGTCTTCTCCCCCTCAACAAGAAACAAAATTCCCACCTTTACTGAACTGTTTGAATAGCATCATCTTTTTGATACAACTTAAAGAAGCAACTTCTGTGTCCCATAAGGAGTTAAAAAGTAACAGATACTTTGATTGAGTGGTCTCCTTGGGATTTCCTGCTTTTGTCTCGTTTGCAGCATATCTTTGGGACCATTTTTGTATAGTCTTATATGAAAGTGGAAGGAAGCATGTCCAAGAAGTTTTGGCAGTGGGACAGCTTCCAGGCGTTTGTGTTACAGAACAGCCATCTCTAATTAGCTTTTGTGATCGTTCATGCTCACCATATATAAAAGTCACCACACAAAAGTTGTTGGAACCAAACATGGTTTCATGAAAGGCTTTGCAGGACATGCTAACTGAGGGTCTCTGGTCTAATTTCAGGCATTGCATCAGCTACGATGTTCACTGCCAACAAAGATGTTGCTTACTCGGACACACAGCTGAGGGTGGCATTTGATGGGGATGCTGTTATCTTTTCTGATGAATCAGAACAGATTGTCAAAGAGCAAGGATTAGATAGATTTTTTGAACATGAACAGCTGAATGAAAATAAGCCTCTTGCACAGGTTTGTATCTCTTGAATTTCTTGTTTAAAAGGGAGTTTCCAAAAGATCTGATGACTTTCATTGCTGCTGTTCTTCTCTAACTTCCCCAGTGTGCATGTGTTGTTCTTTGTGAAAGCTGATGGCCCTATTTATTTCCTTTTTGGAGGATAATCTTTAAAATGCATGTTTCACATAAAAGAGGCCACCATTGCCATCCTTTTACCAGGCCACCACTGCAGCGCTCTCTCATTTCTCTGAGAGAACTGCATGTATAAGACTGTGACTTACAGCTGTCTTTTAATGGTATCATTAGAAAAAGAAATTCTAGTACTGATTTCCTTGATTATTTTTTATCAGACTGTAGGTAATTTTAATTTAAAACACTGAGATATTCTGGTTATTGAAACAGGATAATAACTGCTTATTGCCAAGCAGAACTATGCCATTTGTTTAAAACCACAAATATTTTAACATTAGCTTAAACTGAAAGACCAATTCTGCTGTTGTTAAAATAGTATAAATTCAGAATAAAAGCTTGATTTATGAAAGTACTGGACAGTGCAATATATTGCAATTTGAACCAAACTGTCATTTACTTCTATTAATTGGAGTGTAGTATAGTCATTAGTCTGGAAAGAGTTCATTGATGGCTTTGTAATTAGGTCTTTCACTGTTTTTTGTGCAGGAAAAAGAATTACAGCTCACAGTTCATACTAAAAAGAGTTCAGTGTTTTGAGCACTGAACATTTTACTGAAGACTATAGTTAAAAGTTAATATTGTAAGAGATCTTATAAGCCTTAGTGACAATTATTTTCCTACTGATCCTACCATGTAATGTTATGGTTTCAATTTTTTTTCAGTGTATGAATTCCTAGTAAGGGTGCAGACCCATTTGGAGATGTTCCATAGAGAATTTGTGGAATAGCACAGCATTAGGAAAAGGAATTTTGTGTGTAACTGGCAGTTTGGAAGAAAGGAAAAGAATGATTTGGGGAGCTGTGGATATATACTAAATATGCTTCTGGTATTTCATACTCAGGGTCCTTTGAAGGGTTTTCTGGAAGACCTGGGGAAACTCCAGAAGAAGTTCTATGCAAAAAACGAACGATTAAATTGTCCTATAAGGACCTACCTGGTCACAGCCAGAAGTGCGGCGAGCTCTGGAGCCAGAGTGCTGAAGACTCTCCGTAGCTGGGGTCTGGAGATCGATGAGGCACTTTTCCTAGCAGGAGCACCCAAAGGACCAATCCTGGTGAAAATCCGCCCTCACATTTTCTTTGATGACCAGATGTTCCACATCGAAGGAGCACAGAAATTGGGCACCATAGCTGCACACGTTCCCTATGGCATTGCTCAGAAGTTCCGCAAGTCTACATGACTGGGGGGTACCATTAAGGATAAGGTTCTTAACTCAGCCAGCCTCTAATCTACCAATAGTTACATCTGAAAACCTCTACATTTGTGTATTGTGAGCACTGTGTTTAAAGATTTAACTTCTGGCTAGAACAGCCTTTAAAGGAAATATTTTTAATACTGGTAAGTTTTTAATAGAGTTATTTTAATATAATTCTTAAACAGTTTAGATTTTTTTTACCTGTATGTATCTAACACTGTGGTTTTGATATTAGGAGAAGATTTGTACTGTTTTTATAGCTTGAGACATATTCTGAGAGACAGAACAGTTATATTTTATCTAAAAAACTGTTGACGGGTTATTTATGAGAAAATCCATGCTGCAATGCTCGTTCTTGACAGTTATTTCTGAAGTTCCCAAAAGCGCAGTTTACATGTCAATGTTTACCTGTTGCTGGTTTGCTCGTTAAATATGTGTTCAGTAGGTCTGTCACCACAAGGCTTTGGCTTCTAGTAAAATATTAGCACATTTGGTCTTGTGTTTACATGTATTTTTCTATATGGTTTTCTTATCTTAATAAAGCTGGCTTTACAGAACATTGTCCTTTTTCTATGTAGAGGTTTTAGCACAATTTCTTAGGCAGAGTTTGTGTAATCAGAATGATCCTGATGCTTAGAACCAGAAGTGACCACTTTCAGTCAAATCTCAGAGAGAGCTAGAGGTCTCAGACCCAACACACTTCACGGGGCTGGGTAGAAGGCTGAGATGCTGTGAGGATCTTGGCTGGCACAAAGGCTGAAGCCTTAGAGCACACCTTCATAATAGCAGAGAATCTACCTGGACATAATGCTGTTGATGGAACTACTTGCTTCTTAACTAGATTCCCATAGGATTTACAGCTGTTCTGTGATCTGCATGAACTCTGTTTGGCAACTTCCCATGAGCTTCCAGGGGACAGGTGCCTGTTGCTCTATGACTTCATATTTACACCATAGGTCTATTCTACCTCTTTTGTGCTAAATTCCTATATCTCATTGTTATCCATGTAACTAAGTGATATCCAAATGATACCACTAACATCTGTCAGGTGCTGTTCGTTCTCTTTCTCTCCCTAGTGGAACAACTGTCCTGTTTTATTTTTTATTGTTGTCATATGTTCATACCAGAAGAGACAAAACCAAAAGAATGTGCTTTGCCATGGGAGTAGAAATGGTGAATCAGGATTGTGATGATCTGTGGTTCCTGGGGGCATTCAGCCCAGAATCTCACGTTAGCCTCTGAGAAAGTTTGGTCTCCTCTGTCTGGATGAACTGTCTTGTTATTGCAAAAAGCTTCACTGCATCAATTATGGTTTCCCTCACAGGGACATAGGCAATCATTTTAATGTTCCTGATCCAAGCCACAAAGTTCTTTGGAAGCAAAGGCAAAAGCCTTGATCCTGCATGAAACATTATTAGAGACCGTTGGAAAGGTTTTCAAGTGTTCACACCAGTATGTGATGTTGATGGGATGCACTGCAGATTTCTGGTGTACTTGGAGCTTCATATGTGCTAAAGGCTTTGTGCCCAAAATGTATCACATTTCCCAGCCCGGCCAGGAGGTGAGGAAGACATGGATAACTGAGGCCTGGTCATTGTCTGCCAGGATGGGATAGAGTTACCTCACCAAATGGACATTATGAAAAATGTTATTAGCAGATGTTTTTATGTGAGAGCTCAGAATCCACAAGGAATTCAAAAATATTCCTTAGCTATGGAATATAAATTGAGTGTGTACCTTTACCACAAAAGCATGGCTGCAAATTTCAGAAAGACCAGTCCTGCCTTTTTGAAGGAGAACATGTGTCAGCCACTTTTCATCCATGCTTTGTTAGAGCTGTAGAGGTTGGGTGCAGGAAACAAAGCTGGCATTTGACTTTTATTGAACAATTACATCTTGATAATTAAAAGGTTAATGGGATCCTTGATCCCTATAGGAGTCCAGAGGTGAGTCCCATACCTGACAGGGTAAGCATGCAAATCAGTGATTAAATTGGAAGCTGAGTCATGTGGTCTATTATGTTTATGTAGGTGAAACTCCCACCTACAGCAAGAATGAAACCTACTGGCCAGGATGCTGGAGCTTCCAAGTCTTTTTTGATCTGTGCGCACACACTACTAGGGGACTCCCGCATGCAGCGTCCTGACAGCACTAAGGCATATGGGAAAAGAGTTCACAAATTTACATGGTACAATTTACATTCTTAGTCACAGAATTCAAACTGTCATGAAGTTCAGAAGCTGATGTGAGGCCCACAGTCAGTTTTCCTAAAGTAGTTGAGCAGAATGCCCTTAGATGTTTCAGATCATACACTGTTTAAATTGTCAGGCAACTGTCCCAGGCTCGACGGCTGCTCCTCTACATACCCAGCTGGCAGCATGGTGGGGGAGTGGAGCCTCTCTAGTTCATGCAAGTACCTTCCAGACTAATCTGGATGTTTGGGGAGAATCGGCTTGCCAAGCAGCCTCTGCCTGTTAAAATTATTTTCTTCTGCTCCAAGGCACAGCTTGGCTAGTGGACCGAAATAATCTTTGTCAAGAAAATTCTGTGAAGTGGGGTGGGAGCTGAGGGAAAGTGTTTTCTATTTTTGTAGACATAGAAGAGAATTGTCTCTTAATAGCATTCCAGTCCACAAAACAAAACAAACAGGCAAACAACAACAACAAAACTTAACAAAAAATGTCTTGCTTCTCACGCTTATCAGGCTACCATGAGGTTATGCCCTGGCACATCATAACTCTAAGCCAGTCACAGTTAAAACAGAAATATTTTCCAGTAGGGGAAGAGAGAGAACTGTCCTTTATCAGCCTGTTTACAGAAGACAGATTCATGAAAAAGAAACTGTCATCCTAGACAAAATCTGGAAGAGGAGTAATAATAACACAGATGAATTCTGTGTGGAAACAGAACTCCATCAGGGAAAACCAGTTGTTTTTCCCTTAATTTCCTGCACCACATCACAGTGAAGGGTCCAGTTAAGACAGTGAGACAAATGGGAATGTCTCCTACTACTACCAATCCCTGTGGACAAAAATATTAGAAATAAGATTCTGAAAGTGACTTCAGTTTTTTGGGGGGTTTTTGTCTGTTTTTTAACAGAACATATTCTCAGAGTGTGTTAGGTATTTCCCACCAGTTACAAAGACATCATAAACCCATGTCCCATATCTAAGACACCCTTTCAATTTCCAGACTAGTATGTCATCTGAAGGAGACAAAATATAAAATATTTCAGATCAAAAATTGGGGATGGTCATCATCACGTCTTCCAACATGCATTCTGTACTGTCATCTGTTCTAAGGAGGTGGGATTCAGAGGGCTCCTACATACTGAGAAGGATCTTCAGGAACCCACTCAGGCTCCTCTGCCACATCCTGTAACCTGCACTGGCCTGCAGTATTGCTAAACACAGCCTTGAGCGCAATAGAGTGGTAAAGAAATCTGTGGAGCTGCTCAATGTCAGAAGAAATAATTTCCAGTTATCATGCTCAGGAGTATCTGGGAGCAACATCTGAATGCACACATCAGCCCTGCCTACATGAGCAGCCTCTGATCACCATGAGCTCCTGAGCACAATGCTCTTGCCCTGAAGGCTGGACTGACATCGACAAACACAGGCAGCACCCTCGAGGCAGTGTCCTCTCCTACACATCTGCAGCCTTCTGAGGAGGGGCATCAGAGATGCCTGCCAGAGTCCCCACTGCCAGATGATGAGCAGCAGATTCTTTATCTCCCACCAGGAGGATTTCTTACAGAATGAATCTGTTCCTCTAACAGGGCGTTTCCTGGCTCTCCTATTTTGACATCTCGTTGGCAAACACTCTTCCTTCCTCGTAGTCCTTGATTGGGCGTGGCTGCAACGCCCCCCAGTACGATTTACTGTGAGAAGAGCATATGGAAGAACACCTCCACATGGCTCTTACACCATGTTAAGGATGTCAAAATCCATCCGTTTCACACACAGATGCAATGGTGTGGCCTGGCTAAAACACCCTTTGGTGTAACCATGAGGCTCACAATGGAGTGAAGGGTCAAGAATAAAGAGAGTGTTTTCTGTGGTGAAGACAAAGACAGAAGAGATCTGTCAACAAACCCAGAATGTTTAGATGTGGTGCTGCCTATACAGCCAGCCCTTAAACAGCCTGAGAAGTGTGAGAGACAGTATAAAAGACATGGTAAGGTACTTCCAGAAAAATCTGCTATATTTCTGCTGCTGTAACATAAGCTGAGGTCAGCCTCAGAAGAGACTGCAGCCATGTGACAGCCTGCAGGTAGCACCAACTTGTGACAGTTAAGGACAGCTTGTTATTGCAAATGGTTGTCATGTCCAGGCAAGCCACAAGAAACCTGATTACAGGCTCATGGGTTTCCTCTTGGGTTTCTTAGTCATTTCCCAAAACATGCCAGGTCTTGACTCAGGACAGACATTCTCCCTGTCAGCCAAGTTAAGCTTGTTTCTTGTCTCCCCCACAGACTATTGTCTCCCTGTACCCTATTCCCCTGTATGCTGACCCCTAGGTCCTGATCACAAACTTCTCTTAATCCATGTTGTTCTGTCCTCTTTGAGTCTATCTTATCCGTAAATCTGCACTGAACTCCTGTACTGCCTTTTTTGTTGTTGTTAAACACCCTTTTTTTTT
>VYZT01056714.1:14120-36747 GCA_013400735.1 Pomatostomus ruficeps | reverse complement strand
GAGCGGGCGGCCCGCGAGATCCGGGCCGAGGTGGGCGAGCGGGCGGACGGCGCGGGCGAGCTGGTGGTCCGCGAGCTGGACCTGGCCTCGCTGCGCTCCGTGCGCGCCTTCTGCCACCGCGTCCTGCAGGTACGGCCGGGCCCGCGGGTCACCGCGCTGCCCCAGGCCCGGACGGGGCACGGGCTGGGCCATGCTGGCGGCGGCCTCTGCGCTCCCTGTTGGCGCCCGGCACTCTCGGGGCACTGGAGGAGGCTGTTCCTCCTGCCCGCAGCGCGCTCGGGGCGGGGGGGATTGGAGAAGTCGCTAAGGTCACCGTAGGGTTTGGGAGGAGGGTGTAAGGAAATCGGCCGTGACTTAGCGCCTGGAAGCATGAACTTGGTGATAGTTTGGTCTGTTCAGGTTCGAAATATTCCAGACCTTTTGTGTTCTGAAAAGGAAATGCTTGTTTCTGTGTGAGGTAAATGATTTGTCTTCCTTTCCCACTGAATTAACTAGCTTCACCTTTGTTCATTTAAATTGGTGTTACAGCTCAGCTTTGTCGCCAGAAAAATAAAAGTTGACAAGTGCACTGCTCACATGCTCCAGACATCCTTCTGCTGCCTCCTTAGGTTGCACCCTCGCAAGAATTTTAAATCTCTCACCCACCACCAGCAGAGTCGAGCCAATAGACACTTTTGCATATATAAAGTTTTTGCATAACGGGGACATCCAGTTGCTTTGCCTGACAGGAATGCAACTAGATGTGTAAAGCAGAGGGAAGCACTGTTAGAGGCATTATTTAATTCCCACAAAAAGCATCTTCTGGGACTTCGATCTCACTACATCTAGCTACTCAAGCCATGAGATATGAAGTCGTGGGAAGCCAGGCTTAATAAGTTCTGGTGCTGCTCAGAGATGTGCTTGTTAAGTTCTTAAAACGTGATCAGATCCCATTGTAAGAGGGAAAAGAACAGAGAGAGACTTTACTGCAAATGCAATAAAGCATTTAATGCAAATTTTATTGCATTAATTTTCAAACCATTTTTCTAAAAGTTTTAAGTTCTCTATTGGGACACTGTAGTCATATACATTCCTATATATGGATCCAGTGATAAGGTCTAATCTTGCTTCGATGTTGTGGGAAAACATGCATACACGAAAGGAGTTAAAATTTTAGTGATGCACACACCAAAAAAAAGAGACATACTGTTTAACTTTTCTAGTACAAAGTGTCAAAGTGGCTCTTAAGTGCGAAATGGATAAAGGAAGAGAGGGTGTGCTGTCTGCGGAGTATTGCTGGTGCCTGCATTATAACTTGAATGCACCTGACTGACGAGGGATGTGAGTTCAAGAGCTGTTCCACCCAAGTTTATGTTATTTGCCTTCCCTATCTTTGAGTCCTTTCTGAAGCTGTTACTTTGGGATTTGTTTGGGGGTTCTTGTGGTTTTTGTTTGACATAAAGATGTAAACATTGGCAGCATGGGGAGACAAGGCACTCCCACTGCTTAACCTTCTTTGTGGGAGCTTTCCTTTGCACAACTGAAAGTGATTACATCTCTCACTCCTTAATTTCCCTGGAAAAAATAAAAGACTAACATGTTGGAGGGTTCCATGGGAAAAGGGACAAAGTGAAAGTGAGCTTAGAGGCTGCAAGGAATAGCATTGCCCATCAAAGCAATGTTTTGTGCACTCTGCTGCACCTGGTTGTAGTAGCTGCCTGCTTGGCATTGATCACATTGCTCTAGGTTATTAATGCAGCAGCTTCACAGAATAGCAGATGTGGATGTCTTGCTTCTTGAAGTGTTAAGTCTTGCAAAATAAATCTCCAGTCAGATATTTTTTCTCTAAAGAAGAAAGAAGGATCACTTCAGTGAGCATATCTACAGTCAGTACTTCTTCACTCCTGTCCTGATTTAGTGATATTGACTGACCATTGTGTCCCTTTGGGTGAAGACAAGTGAGTTTGGGGCTCTTTAGATCTTGCCTTAGGGACTCAATTATACGAAACACTGAGCAGCCACAAGTTGCATGGAAGTCAGTCTGAGATTGAGGTATTTGAAGTTTTGAGTGATCAGATGCCAGCACCTTTAACTGAATGCCAAGTGCAGATTTGGTTTTTGCTCTCTTTGTATCTTTGCTGCTGATGGCAGTGAAATAAAAGGGAAATGGTGCAGAATTCATTTATTCTCTATTTTTATCATCAAATGGCTCAAGATTGTCTCGGCTTGTCTTCCAGTCCCTGCATTGGGTTTAAAGAATTAACAGCAAGGAAAACTCCCAGTGCTCTTTCTAGAGAAAATGAATAGCTTTGCCTGTGATTCATGCAAGCATAAATTGTGCTTTCACAGTCTTTGGTCAGAGGTGAGTTAGAGTGTTGAATTCAGAGCTTATTTATACAACTTACTTTGATTCGTTGGGGGTTTTTTTTTTAAGTTACAATTTTGTGTAAATTGAAGAGCTCTTGATTTTTGAGTGGATTCTGGAGGATGAAGTGCATGATATATATATTTAAATTATCCATGCCACCTCTCTCTTAATGATGTACATTTCCTGATCCTGGAGAGTGTAACATACATCCTTGAGTCTAATTTTCACTGACCTGAACCAGAATACTGCTCCATCAAATCACATGTGCTGAGCATCTCATGTATATTTCAAACCTCTGTTCCTTAGTTCCTGAGTAGACCTATTGGACTCAGATTGTTTGAAATGTGAATATTACTCTTCTGTGAGTCCTGCTCCGTAGTTCTCACCAAGTAGCACAATGACGTGTAGTGGTTTTAAAGTAAAGCATGTTTAAAATCCTGAAGACATTTGGCAAAGCTTTTCATTATATCGTCCCAGTGAGATGATGGGTCTGCAATGTAATGGTTCCTCTTCAGCCCTGAGGTTAATCCTTTGAGCTAACACCTTGTGTTCCATGTTTGCATGTCTAGTTCAAGTTAAAGGTAGTTGTTTTTCAGCAATGCTCTAAGAGAATATCGGAAAGTTACAATTCAGAAAACTAGAAATGAAATTATTTCTTTTTTTAACAATGCCCAATGAGAAATTGAAGCATAATAATGTTTTGCATGAGTGTTCTAAAACTGAACTTTTTTTTTTCTTTCCTATATAAAGGAAGAGTCAAGGCTGGATGTTCTGATAAATAATGCAGGGATATTCCAGTGTCCGTACATGAAGACAGAGGATGGTTTTGAGATGCAATTTGGTGTAAACCACTTGGGCCACTTCTTGCTCACCAATCTTCTTCTGGGCCTTCTCAAAAATTCTGCCCCAAGCAGGATTGTTGTAGTATCCTCAAAGCTTTACAAATATGGAGAGATCAACTTTGAAGACTTGAACAGTGAAATAAGCTACAATAAAAGCTTTTGTTACAGCCGAAGTAAACTGGCTAACATATTATTTGCCAGGGAGCTGGCCCGGCGATTGGAAGGGACAGGAGTCACCGTCAACTCACTTCATCCTGGGATTGTCAGAACAAATCTGGGCAGGCATGTGAATATTCCTTTGCTGGCCAAACCTCTATTCAACTTGGTGTCATGGGCTTTCTTCAAAACGCCTCTGGAAGGAGCCCAGACATCTATTTATTTGGCCTCTTCTCCTGAGGTTGAAGGCGTGTCAGGAAAGTATTTTGGAGACTGCAAAGAAGAAGAACTCCTTCCCAAAGCCATGGATGACTTGGTTGCAAGAAAATTGTGGGATATCAGTGAAGTGATGGTTGGCTTACTGAAGTAAGTGCCAGGGAGTGTCTGCAAAAAAGAATGCAGATAGCTATGCAATGTATTTTGGCAACAGTGAAATTCTCACTTTAAATGCCGTGGGAACACAGAGTATTTTGCTCAAATAATGGAGTGACTTATGTTGGAGTTCTGTTTTGAAATAAAAGACAATCTTCAATAGACACAGGCATTCAGAAGAAAAATTGGAAATAAAGTTTGTGGATGTGCATATAATTTCTGGTTAAATCTGCTTAGAGACTCGTGTTTTACAAATAAAAATTAAAACTGTGTTTTGTAATATATATATGCATATTTGTCATTATGTGTCTGGCGGAACAATGCAGGGTACTGATGGTGAAACACTTCTGTAAAAAATTATTTAAAAATAAGTCTTAATAATAGTCATCTTTTTTTGAGCCATCACAATGAAAAATGGAATAGAGTTTTATGGATATCTTGCTCTGTAATTGTTGAGGCCTCTGAGTGCCTTTCAAAGGCTAGTCAGCCCCATGGTTCAGTGAACAAAACTGTTGAGCCGTGCGCAGTTTTGCTGTGAAGCACAAAGTCAGCTATTTTTAGTGATGTTGCTGCTGTTCAGTGTGTAAGTACACTTGGTTGCGCAAGTTGTATTTTTATTTTCATGTGTGTTGAACTTGCTGTTTCTTGAAACCTTGGGTTTCATTAAAAGGGTAGTTTCAAAATGTATAAAGGTCTTGATAGGGCTTTGCATGGCACGAACTGTGTAAAACCTCATGCAAATGAGAACGAAGAGAATAAGCTTCCCTGTGTTTGGCTTGACTGATGGCACTTTACCTCAGTAATGAGGTTCCATAAATGTCTCATACAGCTGACTGAATATTCTTTAATAAAATCTTTTAAAAGGAAGATACAGCATTCATTCTTTTATTGTGGGAGATGTATCAGAAACCAGCAGTCTTGAGACAGTACCCATGTTTCAAAGCAGATGAACCTCTATGTTGGTTTAGGGAGCCTGTCATGTGAGATTGGTAGATACAAGGTGGGCTTCAAAGAAATACGTAAGTATTGCATGAATCTGTACTGATCTTTTTTTTTTTTTAATTCATAAAACTTATGATTTAATATTGACATTGATGCCTTTTTGGTTTGGTCTGCATTATTAAAAAGTTCTAGCAGTTAATATATACAGTATAAATATGGAGGAATGATTTAAAGTGATTGATGTTACTATTACTCAAAGGAAGGAGAATCAATAAGGAATTATGTATTCAATAATTCCTTAGTTATAAATACATCAGTTCTGCACTTCAGTTGGTGACCAACTAAATTTTTTAAATTCTTTCTCTGATTGTTTACTCAGACTCTCAGCATACTTTAGCTTTTGCACAGTGGAGTGGACTCCATCTTGCCTTCCCCAGCAAGAGTCTATACCAGGCAAGTGACTTGGGTGGGGCAGAAAGCGGCGTTCCAGAAAATCAGAAGGCAAGCTACAAAACAGATTGGTAAAATCATGCAACAGGTTGAACTTTGCACTACTCTCTGTGAGGCAGGTTGTAGAGGTGGATGTGTTGTCAAAGCACACTGCGAGTGTTGAACTCCCTCAGAGGGAGTTGTGCTGCACCCTTAAAGAAGTCCTGCTTTGATCTTTAGTGATGCATTTCACATTTTCATTTTAAATACCTGTAAGTGGCTGCAAGCAGCACCTTTAACAGGTAGCTGAAGAATGAAGAGTTCGTTAACTTCTCTGAAAAGAGATACGAAGCTGAGCCAAACTCAGGTTTGTGTTTCAGTACTACTGTGGCAATTCCAAAGGAGCACTACTGCATTGTTCCTCTGCTGAAATGTGTGTACACCTCTGGCAAGGAAAGCCTTGGATGCAAGAGCGGACATAGAAGAGAACTGTTAGCCTGAAAATACTGCAGTAAAGAACTGCCCTGAAACTGCCTGAAGAGCAGATACATGTAATTTTCAGACTGAATGACCTACATAGGGTGTGCACTTGCCTTCTAAACAGCAAAGGTGGATTTGTACTGAAATAGGAGATGCAGCATAGGAAGTCCCCATTGTGCATAACAGGCCATACTTCATACATCTACTGTGTACTTGGTTTTGTTGTTTTGAAACATTGTTGAAACCAGAGCCATTGTCAGAAAGGGATTACATTCCTGTAATCATAACTGAATTACAGCCCTCATTCCAGAGCAGGCTAATCCTTAATGGACCCTTAATGGAATATTAATGGGTGAATATTACCTGAAAACAATTTGAAGGGATGGATTGTTAGGGACTTAGGGAAAGGTAGGCTTTTTTCAACATCTGAAATAAGTAAAATTTGTCACTTTCAAGGTTGAATATCATTTAACTGCTGTGGACTAGAAAGCTTTGATTATTCCCTTAAGGCTGCTGTGAATGTTTCTTTATGTGATGCCTTTGTTATTCTAGCAGCATCCGTGAACTGGACACCTCACAGGTCAACAGATCTACAAAACTGAAGTGCAAAATGAAAGAAGAGCCCTTATTTCAACAAGCAGTAACTGACTCGGTCTAGGTTAGAACCAAGCTTTTTGGCTAAGGAAGTTTCTCCTTTCCCTCTCTCCTCTTCCTCTCTCCCTTTCCTCTTTCTCTCCTCTCCTCTCCTTGAGCTCAGTAAACTTAGATGTATTTGTGGGCTGAATGTCTCCTCTTGGAGCTGGTAGTACACTAAGAGGAGATCAGCACCTTCAAGCTTGCCCCCCGCATAACAGTGCCTCCAGAATGTTGTGGCCAGCTCTTTGTATTACTCTTGTATAACCAATTTGTATCAAGAACATGCAGCCGAAACTGTTGCATTCCAGTCGCCTTCTTTCACACCATCACCACCATCTGGCCTGCCATAGCTGGGAGGTGGAGGGCCACAGCAGGGCTTAACTTTGACTATTTGCAAACCTTCCCTAGTGAAGCTTTTGGCCAGTGTTAGCAATGTTTCCAAGTGGTCCCATTTGTCAGGAGTCACATTTTGTATGGCAACAACATCGCACACAAACTGCATTCTAAAGGCTTCTTTTAGAATCAGCGTATCGAGGGGGGGTGTGTGTCTGTGTGTGTGCAGACGTGTGCAGGTGCAATTTAATCTTTCTGTTTAAAAGACAGACAGGAGACAGACAGTGATTTACTGAGGAGCTGAGGTGTATCAAGGAGAGTGGGCTGTTAGCACGGGAGTGTCACCTGTCCCTGTGCTGCTCTGGTATGGGGTGAGGCACTGGGCTGGGGACAGAGCGGTCGAACTTGAGCTCGGCGTTGAGCTCAACTCTTAAAGCCACATCCAGGAATACAATGTCTGCTTCTGCAGCTGGAGAACTCCAGACAGAGCTGAGGCAGGAAACATCTCCATGTAATGATCAAGAGAAGCAGACTTTCAACTATCTTAAAGGGGAACACTTTCTAACTGCTTCAGTATAGTTTATTCACCTTTGGCTATGGTGCTTTTGAAAGCATCCCTGTAACTAACTTCCCTCATGGACAGACCAAGAATTTAAGAAAGAAAATTTTCCTTTTTTTCCCCCCCTTTTTTTATTTTTTATTTTTTTTTTATTTCTTTGTTTTGATTCTAAGTTGCAGGCCCTAGCTATGAGACAGCCCTCCCTGCACACATGTAGGTATTACAACTGAGGTTTCTGCAAGCAAACTAAATTGAAGTTGCATGTATTTATTTTATATGCCACATCTGTTTAAGTCAAGGGAGACTTACATACTTTTAAAAAAGTACTCTGAATCTGTCACCAATTTACCTTCCTTACCTTGCCACAAAGGCCAACATCTATCCCCAGGCAAAGGGACAACTCTGGTCTTTCAGTTATGCCAGTGAACAGAGCAGGCAAGCTTATAAACCCAGTGGGGGTTCTCCAGTAAAAATTCTCCATCTTAATGAGATAAATGATCAGTTTTTCCATGATGCAATAAAACCAGGAGCATTTAAACTTTCCTCTCTTCAGCAGTTGCCTGGTTTGCCTAAGCTTCCTACTAAGTGAATGTTTCACAGTCTCCAAAGCTTGAGCCCTGTGAATGTGTGGCATGATTATGCTTTTGCTGAAAAATGTGGATAATTCCCACTTCAAACGCACTTAATTCCTTTTCACCTAAGGCTATAAACAAAATAAACAACTTGCAAGAGTCATACAAATAACTTTAAAATGGAAAGCCTGTTCCCTTTTTCACATAACTTTTTCCAAACTAATCATTTAGAGAGTAATTGACTTGCAAAACGATCCAGGAGGCCTCCACAGTTGAATTATTATTTTTGATCTGTCCCAGAATGGTGCTGCTATTTCTCATAACAGAAATGACAAGCTCCCTCTCAACTTTTTACTTATGGCTTTAGCTACCACTAGCAGTCTCACACCTGTCATAACCAGATTCAGATCAGAGAAATTAATTAGAAAAGTTAATTAATTCCAAATGTCCTGTGTAACATGGAGAAAGGAATGCTTTCCTAATTGCCTTTTCGGGGGAAGCCTGGCACAATGACCACCAATAAAGGTTGATAGCCCTTTCTTTCCACATTTAAGAATGATCACTTCTTTTCAGGTAATGTGAAAGAAACTTAGTTAATCCGTGTAAGGGAAAGCATCGATAGCTTATTTGCCATGCAAGATTCAGGAGGCCATCACATGCTTGAATGACTTTGTCAAGGTGCTGAGCTTTTCTCGCTGTCTGCTTCATGGGCAAAACAAGCAATCTGAAATCACAAGCCTGAGCACTGGGAGTCAGACACCTAAGTATTATTGCTGATCTTGATCTCCCAGCTTTAGGTTTGGGCAGTAGGACCCTTACAGCCAGCTGGATGCTGACTCTTTCAAGCTTGATGAATGAGGCTTTATGCACTTCTGTGTATGTATGGTATTTTCACAGAAATACTTCACAAATTGTGGAATTATGAGGGTGGGGTGGTGGTGGCAGTAGCAGTGCTATGCATATATCCTGCAACATTCTCCAGAAATGTGTGGTTTTTTTCCCAAAGAAGTGTTAGCCCATCTCTGCAGTTATTGGGATGTCTGCCAGTTTGCTACCTGGACTGCAGTCTGACGATGACTGACATTACTTAAGTTTCTCTAAGTCCTGTTGCAACCTTCCCCAGCAGACAGTCGGTGTCCTGGGTCCTCTTGAGTAACAGCATGACCATCCCCTCTCCAAATGCCATCTGCCCTCAAGACAAGCAGTGCCAGGGTCTGTCTGTGCTTCAAGAAAGGGGTCATGAACAGCCTCTGCAAAACGACAAGTGACAAACCTGGAGGCTCAGAACCAAGACGCAGGAATAATTGCAACAAGTAGGTTTGGTATCATTTTATATGCTTATTTACAGACAGAAATACCTTCTCCAGTGTACATGGGTAGGTGTTTTAGGCTTCAGCCTGCCCTGAAGGCCTGTATATACAACTCTGTAGGTGTATTCCATGAGTAAAGCATAGTAAATTGAAAATTGCTTCAGTACAACCCATTTGCTACTCTGAAGGGCTGAGGTCCTACAGGTCCAGTTGAAGTTATTGATAGTTCTAGTTGACACCTACCTGGCTTTCAAAATACTTGGGAGGAGACCAGAGCATAATTTTCCTTCAGTCTGCCCTCCTCAAAATCTTCAGAGTCCTAGATGTGTCTCAGATGAATCACCACAGATACGGGGGGAAAAAAAGTAAGATTGCTTTATGGAGGTTTTTGTCCATAAAATTTTGCTGTAAGTGGAAAATTTCAAAAGTTTCTTATTTTATATAGTAGCAAGATGTATTATGAAATAATTGTATTAACAGAGCTACGACTGGGGTCTTGGGACCGTAGAACAGACTGAGAGATAACAAGCTGTCATCTGCAATGGCAAAAGAGGCAACTTGAAAACTCAGAAGGAATAATTAAAAAACTTTGATTACAATATGTTGTTTCTGCATTTGGGTTTTTGGGGAGCGGTTCTGTTTGTTCGATCTTAGATACTTGCTATTCTTTTAAAAAGAGTTAAAACTGCATAAAATATGAAAACATCCATTTTCAACAAAGCAGCACAATTCTTCACTGTGGAAAACCCATTAAATGACAGGAAACGGCTTAATGTGGTAGGTGTTCATTTTTAAGGGTTCTGTTGACAGAAGTTGATGAATGAAAATATTGTATTTCATTTTTGCCTTTTGTTCAGTAAATAGCATGGAATTTTGATGCTGCCTAGAGGGACAGCTTTGTACTGTGGTGGTCTAAACTGTGATTTTTCATTAATGTAACTCAATCAGAGTAGATGGAGGTTTTTTCTGGTTTTTTGTTAATTTTTTTTTTAAGAAAAAGTCTAAAGTCAAAGAGAAGACCAAGAAAAAAGCACCACAAAGTTTATCTTTTACTCATCTGGAAGAGTTTATTTTAAACACGGAACATTGTTTGCTGCTGTGGAAATGAAAGTGAGAGAGTTGCAGCTTTCTTCTGATGCCATCTGGCAGATGATTTACTTGCGTATGGTATTCACTAATCCAAATAACCCTGTGGGTGGTAGCATTGTCTCTTTACTGATCATGCAGCTGAGTTGGCTGAACCCTACATGGCTCACACAAGGCTATCAACAGCACACCACAATAAGTTGTTTAAAATTAGAACAGCATTAGGGAAAGGGATGTGCCAAATTCATTGTGCCTTTACCTATATTAAGCATTTTCCTTGAGTTTGATGTTTCCTTTTCATTCTCTTCATGGTTTTATTCACTCCAGATCTACTTGGGCTTTAGCCCATTTAATTCAATACTTACACGTACATAGCTCAGATGGGAACCAGAGCGCTGAGCATCCACCCCTAGGTTGGTATCCTTGCCCTGATGGTAATTGCATTTGCTCCTGTAAGGTCCCCTCTCAACCTCATGAAACTTGTATTCCTGCTGGGAAATAAAGCTTCTTTAATGGGACAGCTGTATGATGTAACCAGTAGCTTTGTGGTTAATGAATTCTCCCAGTTCTTAACCTGAGCCAAAATTGTCTCTAGATCAGGATATTCCCATTTATCAGGCAACAGATCTAGCTACTTCATTATTATATTAATATTAGTCTGCCTTCTCTTGCTGTAATACAAAAGAAAGAGCTTTGAATGTCTATCTCTGGAAGTAAAATAACCAGGGGATTACGCCTTGAGAAGCAAATCCCAAGCTGTGCGTAAATGAAAGCATTCCCTTAGAGCTGGTATTTAAATTCTAGGGATAGGTGGGTATTCTGATGTTCTTTTATGCTATAATGTAACATGTCCCTTATCAATGTATTCTGAGTGATTTTTCCACAGTGCCTAACTCTGTGTGCATAATAGGTTTCTTATTTTGGATTCAAATTCTGCTTCCCGATCTAAAGATCTAAAATATAAGTATTGAGTGTGCCTTATATGTAGTCACTTCTGACTTTTAATTGGATCTGGCCTCGATAGGTCACTTCAAATAGTTAATTCTGTGGTTCCATTTGCAGTTGAACACTTTGTAAAGTGCTGATTTTCCTCAGAGATAGATCAATATAACTCATATGTGAAATTAAAATACATATAAAAGTGTAAACATTTTTGTAGCAGAAGATAGGGAAGGAATTGAGAGCTCAGCTCTTTTCCTGTAGAGCAGTTGACACTTTGAACTCACTGGCTGTATCTGTATTACTGGGCATTTATTGCCAGAATAAATTGTTTCCTTAATCACAGTTTGAATGAGATAGTGGGGCAATGTTCTTGTTACCATATCCTGTTCTCTCCCAGAAGATGCATGGGTGGATCCAAACTGCTTGCTAGGAGTGTCCTTGTCCCATGCTGACTCCTGAATGATGCAAGGAGTTATTTCGGAAAGTATTAGTTGGCCAGAGCCAAAATTGCGCCAAGAGCTGCCAGAACTATTGAACAGTGCAGATGATTGATTTTCAGTGCTTGGGCTGGTGCCCTGTAACTCCTTAACTGAGTGCAATAAGCATAGCCAAAAAATGCCCCTTCCTCCTTCAAGTGTTAATAGATAAAAGTGATTTTTCAATTTACTTCCGTGACATTCAGAGACTGGTCTGAAAAGCTGAACTATATTTTCTCTTAATAATTTTATAGTGCAAAAATTCCACTGACTTTGCTGCAATTTCTATGGACTGACCCTGTAAACACATGGGGAATTGGTATTGTTATTAACATCACCATGTCATCATGCTTTATTCATTTCCGATTTTGTAACGATACTCTGGTCTCTTGGAATTGCATCCACTAGCACAGCACTGAACTATGGAGACCTTATTTTATCAAAATGTGTTATTCTTGGACTAGAATTCATAGTTATGCAGTTGCATTTTATAGATCCATAGATTTTTAGAAGCCAGAAAAGGCCCTTAGATTATTTAGTCTGACTTCCTGAATGACAAAAGGCATTTAATTTAGCCCAGTTAGTCCAGCAATCTGCGTTTGGCTAAGGCTTATCTTCTAGAACAATGTCCAGTCAAGGTCTAAAGCCATCAAAAGCTGGGAGAATCCTTCGCTTCCTTTGGAAGTGCAGCCCACCCTCTTAAAAATGTATGTTTTGAGTTTTGCCTGAATTTGTCTGGCTTTCACTTCCAGCAATCACCTCTCATTATGCCTTTCTGTGTGAGATGAGAGTGCTGCTGTTACTGCTCAGTATTTTCTCCCTGTGGTGATACGTGCACACTGTAATCACCAAAATCATTGCTGGATGTTTTTATTAAAGTCAACAGACTGAACCCCTTTACTCTCTTATTGCAAGGCCCTTCTCCAAGGTTTCCAATAATTTCTGTGGCTCTCCTCCACACCCCAGCCAATTTTTTACTGCTTTTGTGAAACAAGGAAACAAGAACTGGATGTAATACTCCAGTGTGTGTCCATTTATAGGCAATCCTAGTGCTTCTCAGTGCTTTCCCTCAGTTTCTCTAAAGCTATCACTAATTTGGGTGTGCCTTGGGCAGCCCCCTGGCACTGAGGCCAGCTGGAATATCACAGTTTGCATCACTACTCTTGAATGCTTTTTATCTTTCACAACAGGATGTCAACATCCAAACTACTTTTTGGTATCGCTTGCTGGCAATTTCTGATACTGAGTAGATGTTTGGAAATAATCTGGGAAAATTCTGGCAGAGACCAAAACCATGCCAGGGATGAAAAATAACCATCTTGCGGTTGTATGTTTAAGGGCTAATCCCTAGGAATGTTTCCTGGAATTTTTTTTATTCAATATGGTAGCGTAAAATGGGCCAGTTACCATCAAAGCATCACTTATATTTTTAGCTTCGGTGAAAGTATTAAAAAAGGACACGTTTTTCTTTTTTTTTTGCTTTAAGGACCTAGAACACACATGTATGAGCTCAATTGGTCACCCTGGCAAGATGGAGATATTGTCAAGTTAGAGAACTTCTGATTTTCATTCACCCCATTTTCCTCAGATGCCTATTTTTGAACAGTTTCTTTGTCTGGTAGGATTTGCCTCTCCTCATTTCATGATGGACAGTAAGGGTACTTGGACAATTAAGCACCCAAGTCCAACTTTTCATGACAGGACTTAGGTGAAATAACTGCTCAGCTTCACTTTTGTGCATGACTCCTACTCCTATGGGGATGACTCCTATCTGTGATAATTATGCATCTAAATTATGGAAGAGTTTGTTGGGGTTTTTTTGTGAAAATATTAGCCATGAATAATATAATAAACAGATCTTTAATTCATTTTCTCTGACTTTTACAGTAAGAATTGTACATGAAATAAAACCTTCTATCCTGAGTTTTCAAAATTCAAACAGTGGTGTGTTCATGAATGCACCTGGTTAAGTGAAAGCCATGGAAGGTCCTTGCAACTGGTATCACTGTCTCCAAGAGACAAGTGCTAGTGAGGCATGGAGTGCTGAGCACAGAATATTCAAATTGTGGATATGACACTCATATTCAGAGGCTGTCACCAGTTTGGGCTGTAGAGGGGACTGTGAATTGTGGTAGTTTGGGACCAAATTCCTGCTCTGTTCAGTCATCCTTGATACAGGACAGTAACTCCTTGTGGAGAGTGGAAGGGATGGCAGATATGATAACTCTCAGCCACCCAAGGCAGATCTATCAGCAAACATGAATAGCAGTCCTGACTTTCTTCTTGCTTATAAGCCAGCTTTAATATTAATTTGTGTGAGTATAGAAAAAGCACAAATTGTTGTTTTTACCTGAGAAACACCTGTGTTCAGGGATAATTTGAAGTGATAGCTGATTTGGCGTGAACCAGGGCAAAGCCTGTTGCAGACATACAGTGGGGATTCATTATTGCTTTCATTACATTTATTATCATCACCTTCAGCGACACATACAGTGTTTCTTTCATCACCAGGTAAGGGAGTTAAACACTACAACTGCAATCTAGTATTTCTCAACACCTGCCCATCTGGCAAGTCTTTGTTTGCTGAAGTTTGTTCTGCCACCGTTGGTTTTAGATTTGCGCTTCTGCAGCTGATCAAAGAGATGAGATTACTTAAAATAAGGGCTCCCTGGGCAAATATTTCACTATTGGTCTAGTTTGGATTTAGAGATCCCTGGCAGCGAAAGACCTCTGGGCAGAGTGGATTAGCAATAATGAATGTGCACGCAGATATTTATGATGCCACTTTGTTATTTTTAATGCACTGTACTTTTAGTATTTTCTTCCCTTTATAGTGGAAGATCATTTAGATGTTTCTTTGAAGACTAATTTAGGAATGTTGGCAAACATGTAACATATGCAATTTATTATATTAACAATATCTGATGAAACAACAAATGTGAATAATCCTGCTGAGTACAGAGAAAACAAGTGCACTCTTTTTATGCTGTAGTTTATCTGATCTTGGTAGACTACAGTTAATATATTTTGAAACAAAATATGCATGGCAAATGTTTTCATAATACTCTAATAAAAGTATTTCTCTTTCTCCTGTTTAGTTTTTTTTTTCTCTCTCTCAATCTTCCCTTTGTTTCCTTCAAATAAAAAAATTACAAAACATGGATGTTACCATGTGTAAAAAACTGAAATCTCCTTAGCTGCAAACTCTGTTCCAGTAGGTTCCTGTTCACCCTATGAACAATAAATAATATAGCATGGAAAACAGTCCAAAATCCAATGTAATTCACAGAGATATTAATAAATTCTATGTTTCTTTTCTGGAAGGGAAGCCAAGCAGCTGAACAAGTTGGAGCTTCACTGCTGAAGATGATTGAAATAGCATGAAGTAGGGCACAGTCAATAGTGAAGCCATTAATATAGTGAGAAATCCATTTGCATTGTTGACTCAGTAATTTATTTGGTGTGCTATTGATTTGATCTCTGCCAAGAGAGACTAAGGGCTTGGTCACAGCTTTGTTGAATGCATTGTTAAGGCTTATATAGAATGGCTGGAACAAAATTGTAATGGGCAGCTCATGACTGGGCCAACTTGGGAAAAGCCTGGGAATTTTTGACTCTAAAAGTTGGATTCCTCTCTTGTTCCTCCACTCCTCCAGCCTGCTGAGCTTACCCCAAAGGGTTGAGGGTGCTTCACCGACAGATCCCAAATGCCCACTGGCATCCCACCAGGCAGGCCACTGGTACCCTTAGAGCATCCCAGATATCATCCTTTGGAGAAGTGAATCAGAGAAATTCTTACTCAAGTGTCAGTCTTCCTGCTTAAAACTTTCCACTGCTCACTGGGGGATATTCAGAAGTGTCAGTCCCACGGATTTTCCTTTTTTTTCCTCCCTTTGTTTGTTCCTAACTCTCTTAGATGAGTTTTTTTAAAAAAAACCTCCTTCCTGATTGCTAACTGCCAACAGGGTAGCTGGTGCCATTGCACTGGAGGAAGTCAACAAATGAACCCATGTGTAAATGAATGTCATTAACCATCAAATTAACTTCCTCAGCAGTGGGGAATACTGTACTTCATTAAAGTTCCACTCCTATTGTCAATTTGCATCTAATTTACAATTTTAGTCTAGGAAAGTTTATCCCTGTTTTTTGTTAGCTAGATTAACTTTAAATACAGTATTTAAATTATGTTTTTTGGATCTTTCAGCAAGTCAAAGTAGCTGCCAGTTCTCTAGAAATGAGCAAACTGACTGTTTCTTATGAAATGTACTGTTTGCTTGAAATTCGCACTGGGGCATGGCCATGTGCTTGTACATATGTTTCAGGGATGGATCTGCGCTCTGTTCATAAATTACAAAATTGCTTTTCATTACTCCCTACAAATTCATCCTGAATTTGATGTTAGCAAAGGACCCAGTGAGATTTCAGGGAAGAAATGAAATAATTTCAGATCATTTTGCCAAGTTTATTGATAATGATAATCAGCCCCTGATGGTAGCCAGCTAAAATCCCCAGCCTGTAGAACTGTCTCTGGTTTGGGGATTTTTTTTTAAATGTTGCTCAAGATAGGTTTTTCTACAGCCTTTTCATTGACAAGAGATTTGGGTCTTCTGTTGCCTAGAAAAATTGATAACTGAATAGAGAAGCAGTGAAAGGAAGTCTTGAAGAATAACTGGAGGCAGGGAGATTTTCAAAGTAAAGGATGTTAATCAGACTGCTTAAAATGTGTTGTTATTAAAGACTAAACAAGTGAGCATTTTGAGTAAAGGAAGTTTTTTGTTTAACTTCTTGGTAGACAATTAACTTATTTTGTGTAAAATGGCCTGTTTCTTCTATTTCTGAAGTTTAGAATTGGCAGAAAGAATATGTTCATATCTTTTGCATTTTAAAAAGGCAGGGAGAAATTAAAAATGTGATGTTTCATGTGCTTTGAAGGGTTAATTATGCATTTTGTATGAAATACCTTGGCAAACACAAATAGATGTACAGAGGACAGATATCACTGATGCCTTCATATTTTGGAGACATTTTTCTATTTTCAAGCTGGTGTCTGGACTACTGCAGTGAAATACCCCGCTTGACTAAATTTAATATGTGCACATTCTGCCCATTCTAGCCTGTAGATCTGAATTCTACAGCTTTGGTAATGCTGCTAAATAAGACAGAAAAATGGTATCCTAGAGATTCAGGATAGCAACCTTTTTCAGCAGGGTACTGACACATATGTCCAAATTCCTCGGAGGCTGACCAAAACATAAGTGTTTATTGAATTAGGGCTCAGACTACTTGGGATAGAATTAAGCTTATTTCAGATGAAATTTATCCTTTCATGTATTTGTTATCACATAAGAATTTTTATGCATATCAAGAGATAGTAGCTAATAAACATAAACATTTTTCTTTTGAAAAGTTTTGCTTCTCCTCTTACTCAGAAAATAGATTTGCTTCCTCTGGAAAATGGAGACATCCAAATGACAGCTTAGGAATGGCACTTCCTTTTTAGCAGAGTTATGGCAATAGTTGTTTTAAAATTGCATTGAAGCAGTGATGAGAACTCTCATGTCTGGAATAGTCTGTAATATTGTATGTATAGGTTAGATGTGAGCTGAAATAAAACCAAGGCGAACTGGCCAGTCCCTTTGCCATGTACCCGGTATCCTCTTTCTGGTCATACGTGCTATTCTGGTTGAGTATTTTCCCCAGTCAAATGTGATTTCTGGAACAGCTAGTATAAAATGTAGATTTTTATCTTTTATATATATATAATATTTGAAAAATTGCTCTTGCTTTCACAGGTAAACTGCTGAAGCAGGTCAGAGTTTGTAGTTTTTCTGTCAGCACGAATTAATTTAAAGGCCTCCTGTGTAATAATAATAGATTTAAATTGTTTATAGGATAGATTTTAATAAACACTGCATAACACAGAGCAGTGCCTAACATAACCACTTGATTCAGTGCCAACAAAATATCATATTTCATTGGGGCTCTGAAGAAATAGCACAAACAATGAAGATGTCTGAGGTATGTCACAACACCATGATCAAAAGGAATGTATTATTTAAATATTATAATAAGCCCAGTGATGTCTTTTGAAATAGAATGATTTTCATTCAGAAACATCTGCTTGAAGGTCCAAGGAGATTAGAAATGTCCGTTCATGAAAACATACTAATTAAAGGCTCTAAATACTTAGAATAGTTCTATGCCTATGTAAGTTAGTCCAACTGATAACAAAACTCGACATGTTTCATATTATTTCAACTTCTTTTATTTGAACAAGGGAATAGATAAACAAAAGGAAATGATCCTGTTGTTTTTAAAATTTTGTGAAAATATAACTGAGACAGAGGTCATTCTTCAAATGCATGGTCCATATGGCTTGGCTGACACAAGTAGCTGTAAGGATAATATCACTTTGTAGGAACAATGGGACTCAGCTCTCTCCAGCTCTGTGCAGTAGCAGAGTGGAAAGAAAATGTAAACTGAACTGCTCCTTTATCCACCATTTTTGATGCCTCAGATATATCTGAGTCAGTAGAAGCATAAACTACTGCAGCTCCTGGGTCTCTTAATAAAAATTCCAAAAATAATTATCTTCTACTTCATGTAAAAGTATGGAATAACTGGTTTGTGTTTGGCCTGCAAGTCATCAGATGTCATTATTATAAGTGGGTTTCAGAAGCAGCTATGTTGTAGAGGAATGGAGAAACACTTCTGTTAATTGTGGCATTACTATTTGGAAAAAGCTGCTGTTTAGATTGCTGCTTTGCACTTTTACAGTCAAGTACAATTCCACTACACTGGCTGAGCATAGATCTTCCAGCTAAGTAGGCCACATTGGGAAATACTGTTTTTCTTATTCATTAGAGTAAAGAAAGTTTAGCGGTGTATATGTTGTAATCCCATGTTTCCTTGAAACATTAAGAATATAAAATATGTATATAGTAGAATGCCTGTTTCAAATTTCATAGTATCAAAANAAAAAGTAAGGCAAGCTAGCTTTCAAAGAAAAAAAAAAAAAAAAAAAAAAAAAAGGGTGAGCAAGGCAAGGTCTCTGGGTAATTGATTTGTCCTGATAGTCACACACATCCTACAGGCTGCATGGTGGGCACAGTGAGAAAATTAATACAACCCAACAACACAGTCATAGGGGCTGTATCTCAAGAGGTATTTGGGAATCAGTCCTGTAGAGTAACAAGGTAAGATGTACATGCCCCAGCACCAGCTCACTTACACTTTCATTTCTCTCTTGCCACGTTCAGTGTGATGCTGACACTAAAGGTGTTGCTAGAGCCAGCTTGAAGGTGGTGCTTCCTGAGTGGTTTTTGATTTATAGAGTGACTTGCTGGACACCTGGTGGCCAGCCAAGTCAACCCACCACAACTTCACAGTAGATGTCCCCCAGGCTGATGACCTGTGACTGGAATGCATATCAGGGTGCTACCCTCATCTGCATGGACAAACTCTCAGTGTTGCAAAGCTTCGCTTTCAGACATGTCCCAGGCTACAAGAATCAGAAGAGAAAAATTATCTGTCCAGTCTCCCTGCACAATCAATCACAAGACTTAAGCATGGAAGAGTGAGCTTCCAGAGCTCAACACCCAGAGTGGTAAAACACCAGCTCTGTCAGGAGGAAATTCTGGAGAGACTGACCTGAATTTCAGCTGACCCTCAAGAAGTTAGTTCCATCCTGTATGCTGTTTTAATGATTATTAAATATTTTTTTGAATTAGGTGTCTAAACCAGGACCACCTTGAGTGTAAAAACCTGTAAAGGATAACCCCTTATGATGCCCAAAGAGGTAGTCCATTCAGATGGGGGCTCTGTCTATTTTGGAGCTGAGATTTACAGGCAGGACAATGGTCACTGGTCCTGCTGGCCACATTATTACTGATCCAGGCCAGGATGCCATTGACCTTCTTGGCCACCTGGGCACACTCTGGCTCATGTTCAGCTGCTGTTGACCAGCATCCCCAGGTCCTTTTGCTCTTGGCCACTTTCCAGCCACTCTTCCCCAGCCTGTGGCACTGCGGGGGTTGTTGTGGCCCAAGTGCAGGACTCATGTTGTTGAGCCTCATACAATTGGCCTCAGCCCATTGACCCAGCCATTTTGGCCTGGGCTGGATGAATCTTGTTGGATTTCCCTTACTGCTCATGTAGGACAGCTGAGAGAAGCTAGTATACTAAAATGGCAGAAGTGACAATTGGTTTTAGAATAACCCTAAGCAAGAATTAGCACTTCAGCCTTCACTCACATAGTGTGACTTCTGAGATCTGACAATGCTGACTGCAATGTTGAATCAAAGAATTTGCTTTGAATAAATGAATTTATAAAATCTGGATTTTCCCTTTCTGCTCCTCTGCTTGCAGTTGCAGATTCCTGCTCGCTGCTGTAGCTGCACATCAAAAGAGCTTTTCATAGACAGAACTGACCACATATATTTCATCTTCCAAAACAACTGTTTGTGGAGACTCTGTTCTTGGTGTTTGACACTTAAGACATCAGTGGCAATAAGCAAAAAGCAGTCACATGTGTAGAAGAAAAAACAAAGGAGTGGGTGCTTTGGCATCGTTCTCTCTTTCAGCTGAAGTTCCTGTGTTTCCACAGACTCTTTGGGACAGTCCCAGTAGCTGCTTTAGGGCACTGTCTTTGTTCTGTCTCGATGGCCTCCTCTGCAGAACCCAGATTGTTGAATGCACTTGTAACTTCACTCATCTCAGGAGTACACATCTTTTTCCATCTGGATGTGTCTGTACTCTCAAATGACTGTGTCCCCACTTCCTTCATCCACTGTGGTCCCATGACAGTCTATCTCACACAGACTCAGTGCAGTTCACTTCTGGGCTTCCTTCAGGAATGGGTAAGTTAGTAAGGTGCGTTTCTTGGGGAAGTTTTGCTTCCTGACTGCTCCCACTAGGCAGAACAGATAAATGTACCTGGCTTGGATGTCTTTGCACTAGACAGCCCTGTAACCCTCTCCAGGCAGGGTGCTTGGAGACTCCCATATACTGTCATATGCCAAGGTATGCAGCACATAATGTCTGTCTCATGCCATGAAAATGCTATTCTAGTGGGCTACAGGACAATGTAGAAATTATTTTTAACACCATAAACTGCTAAAAGTTATAAAATAATCAAGTCTCACTGCCACAGAAGTACCACACAGGGATAGAGGAGATCCACAGGCAAGTGCTATCTTGTGTGTGTGGTCAGTGTGCTCTGGACAGCCTGGGTGTGACCATGCTGCAGCCCTTGAGCTCAAATCGCTCCCTGGGGATAATACTTTTAGCATGTAGAATACCGATAGAAGTAGCTTCTGTGGCTTAGTTTCTCATCCTTCCTTCAAAGGGATTTTGCAGAGCTATGCTTGTAACATCATGAGTTCTCATAGGATACAGTGGGAAAGGGAGCTATGATGGCACAACAGTGAGAGAAATCGGATACTTCACTGGGGACATCATGTACCTTCTTTTTTTGTTTAAGCCTGATGGATCTACAAGTGGAAGTGACTCTACGCCCTAATTTTAAGAATCTTTAAAAGTGAGGCCAAGGAAATACAGGACAAGAGAATAAACATAGAACTGTAACATACTTTGTCTGAAACGGTGTTAAAAACCTGCCAAAGCACTGGTTTGTGGTCTCAGGTAAATCTTTCTGGTTTTCATCATACAGAAGGAAAAGATTTTGCAGCTGTCCTTGGTCAAATGTCAAGCCTTCCTACCAACTGCTTCTTTTAGCTTTTGAAGCCTTCCCCCCAGTGTTAAACATTTACTCATGATGCATAAAAGATAAACCCCTGTGTTTCTTTTTGCCTACAGAGATTAACGTATGTAATGGACTCTCCCCCCACCAAGATATTAACCACTGTTAGGAGCTCTTTTCTCTAGAAACCCTTCCATCAGTGAAACTCATTTACATAAGGTAAGATTTATAAGTCAGAATACTAAAATTAATTCCAGTAGGAGATACACAAATCTCACTTTTCAGTCCAAATCCAAACTTTTTCCTTGTACTTTCCTTTCTGCTTATCCTTCCAATCTGGATTTTGCTAATATTTTTAGGCTTGAACTAAAAAGAAATACACATCTCTCTTTATGGGAGAAATTATGTTAAACAACCACATTGTTTATTTTTAGCTTTGGAAGTCATTCAGATACAGCATGGCTATGGTTATAGTATAAAACATCAACTGAACAGACTAATAATAACAGCCAGCTGTTAGAGCAGGTCTCAAGGTGCTTTATAAATGTCATCCATGTAACCACTCACTTTGGGCAAACACAGGAACTGAAAGAACAGAAAACTCAGATTATTTTTTTCATGAATCCTCATATGCCAGTAGTAGAAATTGGTTTCCTGGAATCCCGTACCGTATCTAATAGTCACTCTAGGCTGTCCTTGAACACTTGATACAAACCCTATTCCAGCTATAATCGAATAAGTTTTAGCCAGAAAACTTTTTGATGGAAATGAGAATTGCTTCTTACAAGCATAGTACTGAAACTGTTCCTCAGCTGTGGTGGCCAGATCACTATTTTTAAGGACTAATTTTCTACTTTGGGATTGGCTCTGAGTTCCTGGCCAGGAGCTCTGAGTATACTCTGCCGGTTCTGTGGGCTGGGATAAGTGGCCAAAAGCTCACTGGTGGCAACCTGGGAGTACCATGAGTATCTCTGAGAGCAAGACTCATCTTGGAAGCAGCTCTGCATTTTACAGAACAGAGAATCCTGGAAAAGTAGAGAAAAAGCCAAAAAATGAGGTAGAAAAATCACATTTTTAACACAGACTTCCATGATCATTTCTAACAGAACAATCATTATTTTGGGCATACTGATACAATAAACCAAAAGTCTTCAGTGAAAGCTTACTGTACTCAGAAGCATCACAACGATGTAAGTTAAACCAAAAAGACTTTTTGATAAGACATTGTCAGGGTTTGGGATACGTTTTTTTAGAATTTTTCCCCATTCTTTTTGATAATGGGTGGGTAATTAGTTGCTGGGAGTCATAATGGGTGGGTGATTAGTTGCTAGGAAGTGATAATGAGTGGTGATTAAGGAAAACAAAGAGTTGGGTCTGAGATGGGTGTGGCTAGCTAGCCCTTATCTAAGATTCCCTGGTCTCTGAGTTTTCCCCTCAGAGGGGGG
>VYZT01056714.1:241-13905 GCA_013400735.1 Pomatostomus ruficeps | reverse complement strand
TCCTATTCTGAAAGGGGGCTTCTGCCTTCTTTAGCAAATACCTGTCTTTGAAACCAAGACAGACATTTTAGTTAACCTGGTGTCTTTTACATAATATTTTCTAGTGGCTATGGCAGGCAACTAGGAGTTGAGACTGCTTCACAACCCTAGGGTCTGCCACATCTATTCACCTGCAGAATCATTAAATTAATGCTCCTCGGGAGCCTTTTCGTACTTCAGTAGCAATGCTATAGTTCTTGAAGGATTTCCAGATGAAAGATTTATTAAAGGGCAAAATAAGCTATTATCTGCAGCAATTAGTATCACCCATATGCAGACTGAGGCAAACTATTGGCCTGAGTACATGGCCCCAGTACCAACTCAAGGCTCCAGCAGAAGCAGGTTCCAAGGAAACACGTGACAAAGGAAACATTACTTCAGATCCATATTAGGGAAAATAAAAATGTTTGAATGAGATGTGATTTCAGATAACACAGTTGATGGCGCTGACCTGTGGTGCTGGACGTCTGTACAAAGGTTTCCCTAGAAAGCACAACTTGCTCACTTTTGTGGACCTTCAGTGCCATGACCACATCTCCCATGGTGGCTCACGGCCAGTGCCAAGCCTGGCACAGCTCAGCACATGGGGCTTGTTCTGCAAAACCAGGACAAACTCCTTGATTTGCATTAACAAAATCCATGGGGAGGCATATTCAGAACCTGCCCAGGACAATTCAATTAGTGAGACTTAGTTGCCTGTTCTGGTGAAAGGAGAGAAAGAGGGGATGTTGGGCTGATCCTCCACCAGTCTGAGTGGGTTCACTGCCACTGGTGTCAGTGGAGGGGGGCTGTGGTTGTTGTGCATGGTGTAGCTCATTACAGATTCATGGAGTGTAACACCAGCAAGAGTGATCACTGTGCTTGGTTATTTGACCTCCTGCTTAATACAAGCCACAGGATTTCCCAAAATCTTTGCAAATGCAAATCTCTTTTTTCCATAGAATGAAAAACTATAAATGTATATGTTACTCAGAGGCACTTCTGTTTACATTGCATAAGGTTCTGTGAATAATTTGGGGTCATTTTCTAGGACTGTTAAGTGAAAGGGAACTGTTCTATCTCAGCTGGATCACAAATGAAACACCCTATAATATGCATGGAAGCACTCGTGTGGTATAAATATTTTTAATCAGTCATTGAAATAATAATATAAAGTTCATTTTATTAACATTTGAAAAATAAATGTCTTCACCTCCCTTCATTGGACTTTAAAGGAAGAAAGTTTTATGTTCTCTGTGAAAAAAATAAAGTAAAAAATGTTTAGAGAAAGGAATGATCTGACTGGTTAGAGATCATAAATCACTAATAATAATAATTTCTGAATGTCAGATGCCAAACAGCTGCAGAGCCTCTTAAACCTAATTCCTCTTTCTTGAAGGAGATGGCAAGTTTGGAAAAGAAATTATTGCCAAACTCACCATGAAACGTAGACAGAAATTTTTCTTTGAATAAATCACTGTCACCCTCGATAAAACCATATGCAAGTGTCTTGGCATGAGAGAATGCTGCAAATTCGTGTGCACAATGAAGACAGAGTCCATGAAACCTGCAGACAGAAAACACCAACCCACAAAGAGCAGCAAATAACCCACTCATATGGAGAAGGTGATAGGTGTAGATTTCTTGGATGTGTCGCCAGGTATTGCATGCTTTCCCGTCACATAACAAGGTACTGTGCAGTTTATTCCACTGCAGTGTGCCACCTGGTATAACAATGTATAAAACTCAGGGAGTAAGTATTTGGAAAAGTCATATGAATGTTCAAAAAAGTATATGGAATCTGATTATGCCTGTGAGTCCATTCCTCACACTTGCACTTTACAGGGCAGGTGTCAAAATTGCAAGTTATATAAGTAAGAATTATGGAAAGTTTTAAATCCTTAATATGGAATATTCATTCCTAGCAAGTGCCAAATATCCCAGCTTTATAGATACTGGAAAAGCTGTTCATCTACCAATCTTTGTCAACCTCACTCATATTCCTAATACTCTCCACTATGTAAATAAAAATCACAGCATTAATTGCTGTTTTTGAGCACTTTGCATTATGGAAATATGTTGTATTACAAAAAAATTATAGAGCATCTAAGTTTCTAGAAACTTACAGGAGAGTTATATGAGTCTCAGTCTGTTAGCAGCATCTAGAGTTCCTGCCCAGCAAATATTTATGCTGTGGAACACCTTCCTGTGCTTCAATCCATTTGCACTTTATCAGATATCAGAGCAGCAATATAGTAAACTGTGTGACCTGCCAATGCCCAATGAGCAAGAGGTTTTGGGTTTAGTTTGGGGTTTTTTAAACAATTTCTTCTGCTCAGTGCTTTCTTTCTGCTCCTTTTTTTTTCTCCTGCATTACTGGTAATAAGTAACATATTACCCTGTCCTGGGGAAACAAGCAATATCTGATTGTACCAGAAAAAGTTGTTTTCTCTCTGACTTACTCTGTAGTCATTCTGTCTGATAAATCCAAATTCATCCTACCAAGCTCCAACCAGGATCATACAGAATTCTTAATTAATATACCCTAGAATGGTGGCAAAAAGTATTTCTATAGAGACAGGAAAGATTCCTCCTCAGGGAAAGAAGATGGGTTTGCAGAAAAACAGTGACCTGCACTACTGGAAAAGGCAGATCTGTTCCAGTTCTGAAGGATGGCATTAGAATGATTTGTCAAATCCAAGTCACTTCATAGAAAACTGACTGATACAGATGATAGGAAACAGGTGAACGAGGAAGGATGTGGCTAAAATCCTGTTCCTCTGGGACCAAAGCATCCCTCCTGTTCAGGATTCACATTTCAAAATGCTACTGTGGAGCTGAGGAGCCTGGGCTCAGCTCAACAATGAATCTTGACTATTCATTTTTTTCACAGCTGAAAAAATATTATTTCCTCATTTGTCACTACTGACAACACATTAGTTACAGCAGTTGTTTTGGATCAAGGCTGTCACTGCTCTTTCTTCTTCCTAGGTCTTTTGGAAGGATCAAATCTGGCCCTGTAGCATCACTGAGTGGGACAAAGGGAGTCTTGGACACCAGTGAATACTAAACATGATCCAGGTGAAGCTAAAAATAGCCTCACCAGAACAACCCCTTTGTGTTCCCTTTTCGGCTGGTGTAGCTGGTTTTGCCTGTGCTCTGTCTGAGCAGAGGTAGCCATCCTTCCAGCCCCTCCATCCGCCCTCCCACACAGGTCCTGCACAAACCTGCAGAGGAGCTGAGGATGGGATGCGCCTCTCAGGGGCCCTCCTGCTCTCTAAGCAGGACAGAGAGTGGTGTGGAATAAAAGGCAGGGAACAGCCACGTTTTGCCTGAAGCCCATTCTGCAGGGTGTGGGCTGAGAGGGGCCTATGTGGAAGAGTGTTTAATTTGTGCCATCTTTCAGGGCACAGGGATGGTTTAACCACTGGGTTTCTCAGTGCTGCCAAAACTGAGGCAGCTTGGAGCTGAGGACCAAAGCTGAGGTACCTGGAGAATGTTAATACAGACTTTAGGATTGTGGACTCTGTTAACACAAAGGTGAAGCATTTGTAAGTACTGAGATGTAATTCAGGAAGAACCTAGCTGATTTAAGTTTTTATTTTAGGATTTTTCTCTCCATTTATGATGTTGGACAAGCTAGAATACCTGTTGCTTGACCTGTGTTCCATTTTTACACTGAGATGATAGAAGTTATGCACCCACAGAGGTATGCTAACAGATAAATATATCATGGCTGAAGACTTCTGGTGGGCATGATATAAAGAAGGGATTGTTTTATACAGTCACAACATGATAGTTTTACTATCATTTCTCTTAATAATCCTATGGTGACAATGCCCCATAATGCAGTGTGGCTTTGCCATCTTCATTGCCACAAGAATGCCCAATGTCCTCACATTGATGTGAGGCAAACTTCCAGTCTACAGTTTCCAAGGGATTGGTGTGTAGAACAGAGTCAGCAGAGAACCCTGAAAGCCTTCCAAAAGATACTTATCCATGGATACATGGTTTCCTCCATCATTATCCTTGTCCTGCAGATAGATTAGAAAATATATAATAATTTCAAGGCTATATCTTCCCAGGTATGGAAATTGTGAAGTGTTCTGACCAGCAGTAAAAAAAAGTAAAGCGACCATGGATGGATGTGCACACCGATGTCCTTCCCTCTGTCTCATCCTCCTCTTTCTGCTGTGCCCCTGCTGCACACCAGAGAGCAGCGTTCTGGTTTGCCTGTGAGGTTCCACCAACCTGCTCACACATCTCCGTGCTGGACTATCCCAAAGGGAAAAATTTGTATCTCTCTGTAGTCCTCTTGTTATAATTATGAAAAACATTATTATATTGTTTCATCTGATAGCTTTTATCTAGGCATTGTCTGGATTTATGTATTTATAATAATTGCTACTGATGTCTGGCTCCTTTTTAATAATGAAGAGGTATGTGCAGATGGTATAATAATCCAAAGCATTCCACTAATTATTTATTTTTCCCTTAAATTCTGAACTAAAATATAATACTAAAAATCCAAGTGAAAAAAATTAATATTTTACTTCCTTTTACTTCCCCCAAACCTCAGAGGTGCCGCAGTGCTACAAAGGGATGCTTTGGATCATGGGATTTTATTCCTCAGCCTACTGCATATTTTGGTTCTCAATGCTTCCAAGTGCTTCCTAGTTTGGCTTGGGGTTTTGGGTTGGTTTTGGTGGGGTGGTTTTTTTTAGGGCTGTTTTTTTTTTTTTTTTAATTGCTGCCATGGGTTTTTTTGAGATGAGAACATTTTCTGCATAACAGAGCTCATGTCTAGCTTTTCCTTGGCTGTCTTCTTCTGTTAAAAAATTTGCTATTCTCTTCAGCAATGCCCTGGACTACAGTGACACTACTGTTATTTTCATTATGATAGCACAGAAGAACCCTAGTCATGCACTGCACCACAAACTCATTTATGCAAGGACAAAATTCATTATCTAACTCCAAAATTGTATTAACATTTACACAGGATAAATTATAAAATTATTTTAAAATGGATTTGTGCATAAACTGGCCTCTAACAAACCCTAGTTGTGGGTCATTACATGCTACAGATCTTAGTCTTCCATCAGTACCATAATGCTTTGATGATATAACAGGAGTGCTTGTATTCCATTATTTACACCCCTTTTTTATCCAGGACCAAATTAAGTTTCAGTACCTGGTAGGAACCCAGACAACCAAGTGAGATTGTGGTCAGAGGTGGAGAAGAGGAAACAGGAAAGGAAAGCTCAAACCACCCAACTCTGAGGGACCTCTGCTTGCCAGACCATCACTGGGATAATTTTGATTTCACACTCCTGCAAATTTTTCTGCATGAACCATGGGCCACTGGATGAACAGAAACAGCTCAGGTTTGGAGTGCTGTGCACGTTATCATTCACTTTTAACTGAACCCTGGTCAGATCCACTACTAGAGGTCAGGTATCTTTGGACTAAGCAGGGCTACAGCACATCCTTTCTTTCTGAGTCCCTGCCCATTCATGTCTGTTGTATTGAGTTCCCATAGCCTCTAAAGCATGGCAGGTACATCCAAACTGCCTACCAAGAACAGTCTTTAGTCCTTGCTAAACTTTGATCAGTGGCTGAGGTTTGCATGGGAAGATCAGAGACTGCTCTAAAAATTAAAAATGGGGAGATGTTCAGGTTCCCCTTCCAATAGAGACATAGCGACAGCCATCCTAAGCAGTGCACCAGGAGAAGATGGATTTATATCATTTGAATCCATTAAGAAACCACAACGATGAACCAAAGTAATCCTAAAATATTTTGGAGGAAACTGCTTCCATAACCCCTTTTCTAGGACTCAGATACAACATATTTGCCATAGTGAGATGGCAATCTCTGATCTCAGTTTGTCCACAGGAATCTCTTTTAAAGTTCATCTAGCCTTTCTCATCATGTGCTACCAGAAGAATTTCAGAAGCCAAAACCTGGAAAAAATGGTGAATGAGTAAACATGATCCTAATCTTTCTCTGAAAACCATTAGTCCTCTGCTTACTAGGTCCAGAAGACTAGTTCTGCAGTCATAAAGACATGCTTCCATGGCTGGAAGGGCTCAGGAAAGCAGTGATGGAGCGTGAATTGACAACAGAAGTTGTTCCAGAAGAGAGATGGGGAAATGTCAGAGTGGGGAGAGCACTGCAGTCCCAGAAAGGAGAACAGGGTTCTGGGTATTACACAGTGCATAGAAAGATGAAGATGATTTTCCTCTGTTTTCTAGTTTCACAAAGCATCTGTCTGCTAGTCAGGAAGGGTTAATCTCTGTCTTTAAAATACTTCTTTTAAAATATCCTATAGAATCTGGATACATGCTCATCTATATTCTCTGTCACTGTGCTGGGGTTAGTCCATGACCTAGAGTGGAAAAATGCTTTTTATTTCAATTAAGTGTATCTTGCCATTATTTGGAGAATCTGTGGGACAAGACAAACAGAGAACAGGGAAAAAACACACATGACATCCATCACATATTATGTAAAGCAAGATAGGGAAGAATGTTGCATCCAGACATTTTTACATAGTTCACACTACTGAAGAAAAAACACCTCCTTGCTATTCCAAACAAAACCTATTATAGGCAGGGTTTTCTATGCTGGAATGACATAATCTTGGAGCTGTCACATGTACTTTCATATATTCTTTCTGTCCTTATTTTCCTCTCTCAACAGGAGCTCAAACAGTGCAGTTCTGAGTCTCATTCTAGCATGGTCCACAATCCCAGTGGAGAATGGCATTGCCTGATGTTGTCCCAGGTTCTCAGGGCATGGGCTACTCCAAGAGGCAACAAGGGGAATTTTGGCAAGAATGCACCCTGGCACCAGCACAGAGGTGTCATTAGCATCTCCATAGTTGTTACCATAGTATAAGATTAAGACCAAGTCTCATTTCACAGACTGTATCACTATGGCTTTCAAATAGCCTGACCAGATTGTCCCAGGCTGTTCTTGCTATCTTCATTGCTTACTACTGTGCAATAAGTATTACGTAATGTCTGTGACTTGTAAATATTTGATTATAAATTCAAATTCCTGTAAAATTCACTGTTAAATACTAGCTGCAGATAGGTTGAAACACAGATGTTTCTTGCTGGAATTAGTCCAGAACGCCAGATTTAACACCATGACTTCCCAGAAAACTAGTTACAGGTTCATGAATGGCAGGACTGTGGCTGGGACCCATCACACCTACCATGCTCTCTGTGTATACTCAGGGAAATCTTACAAGTCCTTGACTACAGTATCAGAAACTTTGCCATTTGTTATCCCATACACTTACATGTCTCAGCCCTACTTATTTCCACCCCTTCCCTCTCACCCTGCTTACAGCACTCCCATATCTCCCTTCTTTTGTGCACTGTTTGGGGTGTGCTCTAACTACCCTGCAGTACCCAGTGGCTTTTACAGCTCTCCTGCTGCACACCCAACTTTTGACCCTTCATGCTCCTCCTGGTGCAGGATCTTCTGCCTCCAATCTCCTGCTCCCCTCCAAAGGTCCAGATCTAACACAGGTCACTTTGCCTCCTTTGTAATGCCTCCTTCATTAAGTGTGTCAGAAACTAGGAATAAATGAGTTTATGGAGAACACTTTAAATCTTTCCACTAGTCATGCACTGAACCGCTTTCAAGGTACCGTGGAGGAACTTTCAAAGTCCATCCTGTAGTACCCATTAGTGCAAGGCCACGGAATGTTTCCTTGTACCACAGGTACCAGCTAACAGTGTATTCAAGTCATACTAACTTCAAATGAACCCAGCAGCAATTTCCAAACATCCTGTGTTTCATCACAAGCCTTGTGCCTGAAAAGCCTAGAAAATGAACGTGTAAATTCAGTTAACACTGTACTATATCTTTTTCACTTATTCCAGAATAAATGGCTAAATTTTCCCACTGTCTCAAAACAGCAGGTGACTAACAACAGAAAATATCTTGCTTTGGTCCCCTTAGACCTCCTAAGCAATCATTTTCTCTGCTCCCTGAGCCCCTGGATCAGTGATAAATTCTCCAATTTTATAACTGAATTACAGCTGTGGATATGTCAGTGCCTAGAACACCTACCTGCCCAGAATATCTAGTGCCTGATTCCATATTTCATGAAATAGTCCTGCCCTCATCCTATCTCAACATTTCCTGCACATAAGGACAAAGCTGGTGTCTAAGCTTACAAACCAACTGTTTCTGTGACAAATACCTATATGAAAAATATCAAGCTAGCAACTTGAAGCAGTTGGCTGCAAAGACTTTTGCAATGCAAAGATTATTCATTGCAACAGGACTTTCAGGCATATGAACATAGGTTGGAAAGGATTATTGTCTTCAGCCCCCTTGAGGCTGATGAGAGATTATGAGGATGACATTTTAAGACAGAAATGGTTTTCTTGTGATAGAAACTGGAGGAAAAACAACCCCTTGATTATTTTTTTAACTATGAGCACAATTTAACAAAGCATCTTTCGGCTATATTTCCCTTATCAAAATGTCTTGCAAAATCTGAGGGTGATGAAATGTTTGGAGAAGTCACAACTTCTCAGAACTGCAGCTAAACATGTGAAAATGCAGCCCTGGAGCCAGCAGAGAACAGTCTTTCCGTGAGCGGGAAGTTGACAGAGAAACCTTGCAATGACCCAGGAGTCGTTGGGAAAGGACAGGAGATTAATGTGATTCTGAACAGATAAGGAGCTCTCATGGAAAATTTGCTGTACTGAAGCTTCCCTCCCACTTCCTCTCATCCTGCAGCCTCAAGTGGCTCTGTGTCTGGATCCTCAGACCTCCAAAGAACTATCAGACTGGAAAAACAAGGTCCTCAAGAAGCCAAACCACAGCTTGTCACAATGCACTGAGCACAGTAGTGCCCACCTCAGACCCCTCCAACCCAAATATGACTTTATTACTGCAACAATATTGCTTCCAGCTCTCCAGATTCCTGAGAGGTCACCAGGCAGAAAACCCACAGCCACCAACAGCTGTAGTCTGTAATGTTCAGAGTTGTGGGAGCTGTCTGCATTGCACTGTCACTGATAAGTGCGAATGCTAGTATTTGCCCCATTTTTTTTTTTTAATTTATAGCACTCACAGTATGTATTCACCATTTTTGCAACTTTGCAGCCTTTGTTTTCAAAGAAAAGGATTATTTTTTACTCATTGCTGTAATTTTAGTTTGCATTTAATAATAATGGTTTGAGGCTATTAAAAATATAATTTTAAGAAACCTTATTTGCAAGAGTTGGAAAGTTTGTGATGCACTCTGGGAGACAAGGGTACAGTTTGCTGTCCTTTAAGTGCAATCTAACTGGCACTCAAGAAAGTCACTCTACAGAATGAGCTTATGGGTTGTAAATGGTTCGAAACCATGCCAGATCTCCAAATCAGAATACTAACATCATCCAGACAGTGTCATCTTACCCGCTTTGTCTAAGCGCATGTTCCAGTGTCCTCCTGACCTTCTCCAGATAAATATTTAGGTAATAATTCTTTATTGTTATGGTTGTTGTTTCTGTTGTTATTCAGTAAATATTTTGTCAAGGAATGTAGAGTATCAGATAGTAATCAAAGAGAAAGTAAGATTAATTGGCAGTGATCAGCAGACTAACCAAGGCCTGGATACAGACCCACTGCTCTCACCCAGTTATCCACAGAGCTAAATTGGCTCTCTGGGACTGGTTTTGGCATCAAACACCATCCAGGATAATGCCTCGACACAATTTGGGTGACATAGGCTGAGAACCACCCCTCTCTTTGTTTTGGAAGGGTATGAATGTGAGCCATGCCATGCCAGAAGGCCTCAGGGACAAATCACATTCCTTGGCCCATTTAATTTCCTCATACAGTTCCTCTCTCTGCAGAGGACTGGAGACCTCATTTTCTTTAAAAATAGAGGAATGAGCTGTTGCAGCCCCAGCACTGTGCACCAGATCATTATGAAGTCTTCTGGAACTGCCTGATTAATCCTTGTTATCCTGACTTTCTGCCGGCACCCTGTCACTGCCTCTCATCCTAATGCTGCAGCACAACCCCTTCCCATCAGGCAACACTCAGTTCCACTGCCCAGAAGGGCACCACAAAGGGTGAAGTGTCTTCAGGAGTGTGCTGTGAAAATTTTCAGCCCAGACTGGAAAGGCCCATAAGTAACATGTAATAAACATAGGGACAAACTCTTTCACATCAGATACAAAAAAATATACAGATCAAGACTAGGCTAAAAGGTTTTTGGTTTTGATGTCCTGCACTCAGAAGTTACAAAATGAAGCAAAGTGACATTTACAGCTGTCATATGAAGTCACTACTATATATTCTATAGTTACAAAATAAAAACCTTTTCTCTCATAAGGTAGCTCTCTCATCTAGGATGAGTTTAGAAACAATGCTAAGCTTATTCCAGTTATCACAAGCTGTATGCACCTCCTTTTTCTCTTTGTATCACACCTTTTAGCCTACTCCAAATTACTGAAGTATTTTCCTGAAGGGCCTTCCTTTGCAAATGCATTTTCTCTCTTGCTGAAATTCTCTCTAAATACAAGAGACACAGCGTGTCTCACTGTTAAAGTGCAGCCTGGGCTGTGGAGAAGATTTTGAACTTGTGGCCAAAGATTCTTCTGTCTCTTCTCTCAAGCAGAACTAGTTTTTTGCTATCCTTCCCACTCGTACCTTTTCTGCTTGTTTCACTTATTTCTAGACCAACCTTTTTTTCCCCCCTCATTTCAGTTTTTGAGTCTTAACCCAGAAAGTAATTGCCACAATTTAACATACATGTAAGTCAATTTGCACCAAAGAGGGATCCTACTCTCCCTCCACACCCCAAAAATGCTCCTTCACCAATCCTTGACCACAGCTGTCAGCTCTTCTCCCATCTCCAAAAGCATATGAAAATCACTATGGTTCAGTGAACAAGTCAATTTTTGGAATGGGTATAGAAATTATTTTTCATAATTTAAACAAATAACTTCTGTGTTCACACAAGACCTCCTAAAACTACTTTTGTTTCAAGCTAACACCAACCACTGAAAATCACAATGCTGGTTGTGGGAATTTAGAAAAATAATAATAAATAAGTTGGAATAGAGGTAGTTTCTAGGAAACATCTGATTTTCTCTTTATAAGCAGAAGCTTGCACTTGTCTGAAGGAACCTAGGGTTTTCATGCTGCATTTATGACTTCTGTCTTACCAAAAGCCTACCTCATCTACTGGAACAAAGGCGGCATGCTGAGGGGAACACATCTATCTTCATGATGGAAGTTTGGCCCTTTGCCTGAAGCCACAGCTCTGTAGCTGGAGATGCTTCTGGAGGTTTGGTAGAATGGTTGTTAAAATTGACTGTAAGTCCTGAGCCAGCTGCCAAAAGCTGCCTCCAGCAAGTGCTGCTCCTGGTGATTCCTGTCCTCCCCCATTATCTTCAGAGCTTGTTCTTCCCTCTCTTGCCCCTTGTCTGTGCTTGGCTTTGGGGTCCCTGTTGCACCCTGTGGCCCCATCTGCCCTTGCAGTGCTCTCATCACCTCAAAGCCTTTGGTGACTTTGGTCACATAGCCTTTGGGACTCCTTTGGCCCGCCACTGAATTTGAAGAATGAAGCAGCCAAACCAGCTCATTCACTGGGAGGTAGCAGGCACTGGACTCTGAAGGGAGGACTTTTGATGCTTTTTCTCCTTTGGGGCAAAGGAAAACAGGCTAATTAAAACCAATGGACTCAGAGAGGTGTTAGCTGCTGCCTCACACTTTGGGTTTATAGACTGAATCTTGTTCTCTTTAGGCTTCCAGATTTTTCTCAGTTACTATTTCTCCTGTCACATACTCAACTGTTTCTTGTCATACTCTCGCTGCTTGTGCCTGCCCTTTGGAAAAACTTTTCTACAATCCTACACTTCATCAGTACAATAATTATTTCAGGCTTCCCTGTTAGACATAGAGAGCTAGTGTTAGTGTGAAGCACAGTAAAGTGGAAGGAAGTCTTCTTCTGGATTTCAATATGTTTTGAATGAGGTATTTTTCCTTGAAGAATCCTGTTTTTTCATCATCTTTCACTTACTTTGGTATTCAAGATGTGTGTGAGTGTGTGTGACTGTGTGTTTGTGATCTCCATCTCCCAGACTTTTAGTGCTGAGAAGAATACAAATTTGGGAGATAAACTTTAAAGACATCATTGATGAAGCATTGAAGCCAATTCCATGTTTTAATCCTGCATAAATTACTCTGGAACCCAGCCCACACTTATGATGTGTGAGAGAATAGAAAAATAATGGGATTACTCAGAAGTTTCAGATGATTATAAACATATGGTGCAGGAGGGTATAAGAACAAAACATACTGAGGGAAATATCGGTAAATGAAAGGTTAATAATGGAAAAAGTAAATTTGGAACCTCATATGTGGCCTATTATCAAACACTACTGACATAAAAGAATTCCTGCAGAACTGTTAAAAGTGGACAGCTAGTAGTTTAATGATTGTAACAAGAAAACTTTAGGCATTGGAAAGGAAACTATATGATTATAAAAGAACTCATCACATATGTAAGCCTCCTATGAAAAATGGTAGTTTTGTGTCTGAGGTTCCGGACTGGGACTCAGATCTTGATTTATTTCCCAGTTCTGCTACAGATTTCCTCTGTGACCTCGGGCCAGTTACTTTGGGAGAAACATGTTAAAGCTTCTAAATGACTTATGAATCCAAGTCCCTTTACCAAAAGGAACATAGCAGCAGATTCACAAAGGGAAAAGCATATGAGAATGCTGACCACAGCCACGGCTATCCCCAAAGTGACAGTGTTCTACCATATCATTTGCCAGTTCTGAGCACCAAGAGGCCTCCATGCCTCAAGGAGAAAGGCTGCCTTCTGAACGGTCATGGAAAATGAGCAGGAGGTGGCAGGGGAGGGATCAGCTGCTCTCTGACCTCCTGTGGGTACTGTGGAGCAGGCAGTCTTGGGAATTGCTCCCTTTCATAGTTTCCAGCTTCTGCTCAATTTTCTTTGATGGCTCATACCTGGGAGAGGCTCAGATGTGATGCCTGTGTCTGTGCAGGCAGAAGATGCCAGGACTGACATGGTCAGGAGGTTTACCCTGAGAGAAACAGGGACTCCTGGCTATTTCCATCCTGCTTGGGTCAAAAAAGAACAACCAGGAACAACCATCTCTCTCAAGGGCAATTGGTTTTGGTGTGAAAAACTTTTCACTTGGTTCACTGCCCACTCATAGCCCTTAGCCTCAAGCACTGAAACCTACTTCCCAAAAATCCAAGAGAAGTGATAAGAAAGAGGGCCAGTCTGCAGTTTGTGAAGCTGAACTGTAACCAAGACACAGTGTTCTCCTTTTCTTCCCTCAACCCTTGGGCTTCCTTATCAGCGTTAGGAACAAAGTGTTTATTTGTTTGTCAGTGGACGATTTACCTTCCTAAGAAAAATCACATAGCAACCAAGCAAGCATGTAAACATGAAGCATCTAAGTGTTTTTGCCTCCAGACCTCTGACAACTTTGAAAAACGGACCCTTTTTGCTGTTGCCAGCTTGCGAAGTACAAATAGCAATCACGGGATATTCTTTGTCTCCCTCATCCTGTATTAGCCCAGGCTGTACATAGTCTCACAGCTCACACACAAAACAGGAATGCAAGCAGTAATAAACCTGT
>VYZT01056712.1:5887-18609 GCA_013400735.1 Pomatostomus ruficeps | reverse complement strand
ATATAATACAAGAGGGGATACTTTGAAGAGAAGAAAAAGAACGTATTGTGTTGGTATCTTCTCAAATCTTGATTTTTTTTGGGTGTCTCAGATATTTTAACACAATTTTCATCACTAGTTAACATGATAGCTGCCTCATAAAAACCTTGTTGTGCCTCAAAATTGTCAATGTTTTATTTCACTTTATTTTTAATCATGCTAGGAAAACTGTAACTATTGTAGAAGCACAATTAACATCAATGTAAAAACTCATCATCTCATATAAACTGAAACAATGCTTTTGGCAGCAGTAAATACACATAATGGGCCTTTCCAAGATATCTAACTATACTGGCAGCAAGTTATGATTTGGTTCATCCAGAAGCATATTTTCAATAGATATTAACAGTTCTCATTAAGTTTTGAGGGGTTGCACACACTCAGCAGGATTTTAGTGTATTATTGATAAAAATCTTGACTTGAAAGTGCCACACAATCCAGTTAAATATACAAACTTAGAGGTACACTTTGGACAAATCTGTTAAGAATTATTAGTTTCCATGCTTTGTTCCTCATGTAGCAGATAAAAAATGTATGTGTTTATGCAGCTGTGGAATCTTAAACAGACTTCAAAATAAAAAGAAAAATGCTTGTACTGATCTAGGTCAAATTTAGCCAAATCTCAGGAGTATTAACAGAGAGGCTGTGATTACTCCTTCCAGTCCTGATTAATTTATAGAGAAATTACTGTGCTATTACTGCAGTTTAGAAACATATTGATAATCTTTATGAAACAGTTTTCAGAAAGCCCTCACAAGTTTAGGCTGTAATGGTTAGTAAAAAACATTCTTACAGTGTAATTTGCAAACTGCTATTTCCTTTCTGTATCTTCTGTCTTTGGAGATATCAATATACATCTCAATAGATACTTCCAGCAAAGTATTCATAACTGCTGAGGTAGGCAAGAAACAGTGCTCTGTGACTGAACAGGGAATGTTCTTTTTATCATATGGAGGCCAATGAAACTCTTGTTAAAAGTAGGTTTTCTCTAACTTCTTATTCCTTTGGTCAGTATGTACCAGTATGCCTTTATTTCTTTTGTGGAAAATCTCTTGACCCATAAAAAGTAAGGCATGGTTCTACTGATGAGCAAGTCAGCTTTTAAAATACCACATTAGTAGCTAAACACAACTTTTCTGAAAGTTCGGTACTGTAAGGATTAAAGTAACAGATTCTTTTATCATAGTAGAACTCACTGATTATGAAAGAGATGAATTTTAATAGAACATGAGAGCAACAAAACCATATGTTACAAATACTAGCTTGACATTAGTCCTCAGCAAAAGAGAAAGATGTTGTGTTTCTCAAATGCAAATGAAAGGCAAAATACAACAGACTTCAACACATAAATACACTTGTGCGTAATAACAGTATCTATCACAGTATCCATCACATTAAGAAACTAAGAAGAAAAATCCAGTGGTGTGTATTACAAGGACAGTAAAACTCTTCTTGCTTTTACACTAAAGGAAATCAGACATCATTAGGAGTTTTAAAGCAATGTGTTTGAGTTCATCAACCTCAATTTTATCTTCATGATGGCTTGTGCAGAAAAGCATAAAATAAACTATGTTTTCCAATTTTTGAACACTTTTGGCTTTTACCACATTTCTGTTTCCCTTTTATTATTTTTTGCCTTGAGATTGATTTTGATTATTTCTTCAAAGTTTAAAAATGTGCTTTACATAAACTAAAAGTCTGAGCAAAGTGAGCTGACAGAAAGATTTATGCTCAAACAATGTATTCTTCATTAAGCTATCAGCCTTGGCAATACTTGCAAGCAATGAAAAAAAATCAGATGAGAATGCTGTCCTTTTTTCAGGAGAGGACAAATACTGATTTCTTGCAAACTTGGTCACAAGCATGGTAAAACGCCTATAGGTATCTTGCACTCCCTTGCTCTGGCACTGGCACCTTACAGTATCCCTAGAGGCTCTGCAGTGCCAAATCCTGGTTTTTGTCAGGGGAGCCGGTGCACTGAGTTCCTTGTGCCACATCTAATAAAAAGAAATGGGGGGAAGAGCAACAAATGGTCTGAGCTTTCTAATCCAGATCAGATAGTGGCTAAAGCCACTTTAATAACCCAATTTCATGTGAAACACCTTGAATAAACACTATGGAAATGATCATGAAGCCGAACAGAAAAACAGCTACCCTCCCTGGTTTTAAATTAATTTTTGTTTTTCCTTTTCTCCTGTTGGGTGAACTTCAATGGCATTATTCATCTGAGTAATATACAGTGTCAGACCCTCAGAAAGTAGCAAGATTTTATGTTCTAGGAGATAAAATAATCTGACATTTCAGATACATTTAAATTAAAACTATTTTCAATTTTTTGGGATAGGAAAATGCTAGAAACACATCCATCTTGTTTATTTGTTTATTTATATTTGGTTATTTCAGTTACACAAAGTTAAGCAGACTTCTCAGTTTTATTAGCTGTTCACTTCTGGGCAGTGCAAACATGACTTACTTGGGTGTTTATATTTTCAGTTCTTACTGAATTATTGATGAGTAACTCACATTGTTTTACTGCTTCTTAGTGCACACTCATTTCTTAGCACTGGACACAGCATACTGGTGTTTAAAGGTTTCATAGCCAGAATGTTCAATAATAAATGCTCTAACACTTAGAAATCATTTTCAATTTAAATACTGTATAATTCCATAAAGCAATGTTATTTGGCTGGCTGAAGCATGTAATAGATAACTCCCCTGCTGATGTTTATGTGCCTTGGCCCTGATGATCTCAGAATTCAATCGGTGATATGGGAGCCTTTCATTTCTACGTGTGGCTCTCAACCAAATGCTGTAGATGTGTTAAGATGATAGATTAATTTGTTTAGGAAATAGCAATAAATATGGGATTAGACATTACTCAATGGTAAAGTGCATACTGTGTTTGCTAGCCCTTGAAAAACAAGGCAAGTAGTATCCTAGGCCTGGAAAAGAAAAAGGAAAAATGACCTTTCCAGATTTTCAAAACCATGTTTGCCCTCCAAAAAGAGCAGATAGGTAAGGGGTCAGACTCATTAGGTTGGGCAGTGCCCTCCATGCTTTGGGAAGCTGAGGAGCTGATACGTGTGCCTTCTAGGGGGATCATAAGAACCACTGAAGAAGTATATTCCAGTTTTTAAAACCCAAGAAAGCAGGAAGCTGGCAGTCCCTGAAATCTTATTTGAGGTGTGGGGAATGGCAATCTGTGTACTGTTTTGCTGTGAAACTCAAACCGTACCCATTAAGAGATAAGTAGCTTCTGCTCTGAAATCCAAAGGGCTCAAAGGAACTTAAACGTATTATATAGAAGTTTATCAGAAAGGGATTATAACACTAGAAGCTATATTTCTCTTAATAAAAAGATGTTCAAAATTTAAATCTGACAGATTTTATACCAAATGTTAAACTAGAATACATTCTATGAATTTGTGATAAATATTTTGTATCCCTTAAATTATCTCTATCCTAGATGTCTGTGTCATTTGCTCACAGCTTCTGCAAGTACTTATCATGGTTTTTTAATGAACTTCTTTTTTCTGATGCAAGTTTCAAGTAATTAGCTTATAACACTGATGAAATGTTTGTTCATTAAAACAATTGAACCTTAAAAATTGCCAAAGACATTTTCCTGTTACCAAAAAATATTAAAGTAGGAGTGAATCTGAGGAGTTTTCACTCTGACATATTTTTGATAGGTTTGTCTGATGTTATTTTATGTCTCAAAGACCATATATGATCAGTCTTATAGTCTGTCCTTTATACTCTTTTGCTGTAGGTTTTCTATTCTCTATTGTTTCATCATCAGGTGCTGACGCAGGAGACATTCCACATCTGTAATACACCTGGCATAATGATTTAATATTCTTTGTGAGATGCGAAAAGTTCATCTCATACTTCCTTGAAATTTTGACAGTAATCATATTGCTCCCATGTGACCAAAAATATAAATAAGTAAAAATGACCTTTTCTGCTCATCGAAGATGTAATGAAAGCAAAGCATTCAGCCTACAAACACTCAGGAAAAAATCTTATGATCCACAATATGCCTTGTGCTTATAATTTTCATGACAGAACTGATTTGTTATGAGACTTTTTATATCTGTAAAATGGAAACTTATTTCTCACAAGGCATCTCTTCCTCTATCTCATTTGTTAAAATATGCTAAGCTCCCACTAAATCAGACAGACAACTGATTTCATGGGTTAGTGAGGGTGAAAATGGCAATTTTAACACTTTATTGTAAATTAGTGATGAAAATCTTTTAACACAAAAAAATCTTTATATACTAAAAGCTCCTCAATGTCTACTGAAAGCAAATTTATAATGAATATTAGGAATAGTAATGAAATTCTGCCCAAGAACAATATTGACATTTCTGTTTTAAAATGTAATAGCAATTCAAGATAACCTTAAAGCAAACTTCTTATAAACTGGAAATACATGCATGAAGGTCTGCCTCTGTATTTGATGTAAAAGCATTACCATATTAAATCAGATACTATTGCCTCAGGAAAGAGCATGTTAGTATTATCAATGACTTTTTAAACTAAGTGACAACCTGATTTACATGGTATACAGCTTCATAGTAATTCCAGTTTAGTTAGGACCTTATCCATTTCCATTAAAGGCAACTTAATCTCTTATGGGAAGCTTAAAGGAATCTGGATGAAATGGCAAGTACCAGGATAAAGCTCCAAGGTAGAAAAAATCTTCATTCAGAACAAAGCTGAAACACATGCTTAGCTCGCTGATGAAGTCTTGGTTCATACTCAAATGTAGTGTGCATTTATTTGTAATAAGGTATTATGATTAATTTTTATATATGTCCTTTAAGGATTAAATTACTAAAATACAAACTAAGAAGGAAATCTGTAACAATTTAAAATAAGAGATTACATAGAAATTAAGAAGAAAGAAAGAAGACAGACATTTTAAGAACTGAGCAGCTACCTTTTTTTTTCTATTCTCCTTAACAGGTCTTACATTACATAGCTCCACTCTGTCTTCCTTCAACATATCATGCTTCCCAAATATTCAATGCTGACCATGGAAGAAACACTAAAGAGGCAGTCACTTCTCCATCTTATCAGTGGTATCGCTGGTCTTGCTTCTCTTTAATTTTGCTCTGATGAAAAACTTCATGCTCCACCATTATAGTTCTTCAAAAAAATTGAACCTGGGAGCTAGATAAAACATAGCATATATATATGCATCTTTTAAATAAAGCCTAAGCTTTGAGAAGACTCAAAAATGCAGGCAGTGAGTAGTTTCAGCTTCTAGGATTCTGCACGCTTGCAGACTGTCTTGTCTTCTGGCCCTTAGTGAAGGGTCTTCCCCACACCTGTGGTACAATAGGTAAACACAACTTTGGTTGCCTTGCTCCTGCTACAGACCACTCCATCCTTACTTGGGTAAAACTAATTTCATCCTTTTATGTGTGGGTAATTAATTCAATTACTATACCGCTTTCTAAAACCCAGAAATCTGGGGTTTCCTCATGGTCTTTCAGATATTTTCTTCCACTTCTACTTCCCCCATCCCAATAGTTGTCTGTGTCTGGATGAGACAGGATTCCTTTCGTGAGGCTGGCAAGAATAGTCAACAGCCTCTAAAGAACTGTTATCTCTGATATAGTTATAAATCTCTGAAGTACCTTCCATTTATCTCAGTCAGTGTAAACTGAACTACAGGAACTGAAATTTTCCCCCTGTGTTTTCAATGATCCCTTGGCCATTTCAGATCACTTAGAATCCAGAAGTCTAACACTGATGTTGAATTGTACAAGGATTTGACTTTTTTTTGTCCTTTAATTGTAATTCTAGTAGTTAAAAAGTAGGCAATAAACTCACACATTAGAATACAAAATGATTACTTATTCATTAGGAAGGAATTTGCTCCCTATTGTACATGCCTTTTGCAACACTTATGCGACCACAGATTGGTTGGTAAGCATTTCAAGGTGGCTGCTTTACATGGAAGCACAATTCAAAACAATATGCTGGTCTTGGACTTGCGTTCTGTTGTAATTTACTGCAGTGTGAACATACAAATGGCCAAAATGAATGCAATAAATGTTCATGTACTTAAGATAAATTCCCAGGAACAGAAGAACTGTAATTGCCTAAGGAACAAAATAAGTTGTTTTCCTATCCAAATTATTTCCAGTCATTCCAGTAATATCCATGAATTTAATGGTTCCACCCTTTGTGGATGTCTAACAAGAAGTTTTCCAGTCTCCCCTAAACCCCAGCATAAGCTAAAATTTTAACATCCACATACATTAGCAAATTTCAACATCAACGAGTATCAGAGATCTCGTATTCAGTCCTGAAAAAATGTCTTGGTTTATTTGTTTTGGATATAGGTACTTTCCAGCTTTTCTGATGTCCTCTAATGTATAAATAAAAAATAAAAAAAAGCTTGTTCAAAGGCCTATGGGCTTTTCCATGTCACTCCTGGTTAGACATTTTTATCATAACTCCCACAGGTATATTTGTTTTCAGGAATGAATAGTAGAACTCCCTCCCTCTTCCCTCAGGTGAAGATTCATTCTTCATGTAAAAATAATTATTAACTTGATAGTCCTTGTTGTCATCACCCAAGCTTTTTACACTTTTGCTATGTGCTTGTGAGAGAAGGGCAGGAGAAGCAAGAGAGTAAAAACCCCCAAGCTGGATACAGTAATCAATATATTGGCAGAAAATATACATAGGATTATGATCTCTGTTTCAGCTTTTTTTCTTTTCCCACTTACTTCCAATAATGATTTTTTTTGACTCAACAGTATGAGCTTTTCCAATAAAATTAGTGTAACTCAATGTCTTATGTCTTAATCAAAAAGATCACCTAATTTTGTAAGTTGGGATTCATTTTTTTCTTATATGCATCATGTTATGTCCACTTGTATTGAAAGTCATTGGCCATTTTATTGCCCTGTCACTCAGAATAAGTTCTGCCGTTTTCAACAAGTGACCTTCATCCCCAACTGCCAAAGAAGTAGTTTGCTATAGAAGCAAACTTTGTAAGTTCACATGTGAACTTTACTTCTTACACTTTGGCTGCTCAGTTTTGGTGTATGATTCTGTGACCACTTCCTCGGAAACTCTTTAAGAAATTCAACTTAACAACATCGCTTGATCTTTCTCTTCCTCAAAACCGCAAAAGTTTTTGTGAAGCTTTACAAAAAAGGAGTTGGATTTCTGTGATTAAATCACATTTATCTGTGCGATTAATTGTGTCATTTGCTACAGCTTTACTAATTTGCCAATTACAAATGTTGCCCATGTCTTCCCTGAATCTTTTCTAAAACAAGTGACACCACATTTGCTACTCTTCACTTGCATTAAGGAACTTTTAAGAAAGCGATGACACACAGCTGCTGTGACTCAGTTTGGAAGCCTTGAATAAATACCATTTGGTTCTGATTTGTGCTAGTGTTCATTCTGTTTGAACTACAATATCTCCCATAACTTCTGTTTCAGTCATTTCCCTTGAGAACCTGCCCACCAGGAAAAATTCAGCCATGAGAATCTCCTCAGTGTCTTTGTGAATGCTAATGCAACAGGTTCATTTTTCTTCTGTGTTTTATCTTCTCTGAATATTTTGGATTTGGTTTTTTTAATAGCTTAATCATCAGTAAGTCCTACAGACTACTGGAAGGCTTTCTGCTACTGACTTGTTTAACAAAGATTTATTAACAGGGTTCTTTTTTCAACAGTTAGCTGTTCCTCCAAGTCTTTTTGGTCTCCTTTAATGCGTTGTTTTTACACTTAATCTGGCAGTGTTTCTTGGCATCTTGTTTCATGTTTCATTATTATTTGGACTTGAGTTCAGCTTTCTGAAGGAGCAGCTCTTCCATATAATAACATCCCTTTTCCTTCTATTACCTCTCTCCTGCCTCCTGTACTGCCAGTGTTGTTTGCCCTGTATTTCAAATATGACATTCTACAGCAGCGTCCATGTCATAAAGAGTTGAATTTTCCCATTTTCTTCTTAACAAGCTCTCTTATTGTTATATAGCCTCCATTGTAGCCTAGCAAATATCCAGGCAGTATCAGCATCATAGGTGTATAATCACTAATACGGAGCAAATACTATTTTCTTTTTGTATTTAGGCCCTGTAATTTCATTATGTACAGCGTTTGATATTAGTTTAGATATGTAGTTAATTAGTGTGATTTGATTTTAAGATCTCTTGACATCTAATAAATACCCTTCTGTCACCACTATGGCCAAATCTGTCAGCCTGATGTTCCATTATGACACCGACTGACAGTATTCCACCAAGTTTCCAATATGCTTACTGTATCAATTTCTGCATTTGGGAGCAAACATCTAAAGTTTCCTTACCTAAGTATTAAAAAATCTAGCATTCATGAAGAGGTATGCATAATACAGTGTTGGCTCTTTTGCAAATTATATCAACAGAACTGTCTTTTTTGCCTATTTAATTATTTTCATTCCCTGCAATGTATGTCTTTTAAGCATACCAAATTTCCATGTCTTCATCAATAATAAAAGCACCATCCTAAGGCATTTATCTCTATCTACTTGCTTTTCACCAGTCTTCATGTAATATATATGGAAGATAGGAACAAGTCTTTGTAGAACCTTCTCTTCACAGGTATGCAGATAAACCAAAATAGAAAAGATCACAGAAAATCTTCAATGTTTAAGAAAATAAGGAAATTCACAAACATCTCCAAAGACTCTATTTTGGTTTTCAAGTATTTCCAAAACTATTAGAAGTATCCGTGTGTGCATGTGTGTTTATCAGTATTTCAACAGCTTGACAATCATTACTCTTTCAATAAAGCATCACACATAGCTTGTTTAGTAGCAGTAGACCAAAATAAGAAAATTAATTTTCCAGTACCTTTGTCTGTCTCTTCAAAGAGGAATGAAGGCCTTAAAGGTAAGTCTTGCAGATACTAATATTTCTGCTTTCCTCTCTTCTACTTGTGATTACTGAAGCCAGTTTTACTGAAAATTTAAGAGTAATTAATTTCTTTATTTTTTTTCCAAAATAGAATAAAAATTGGAAATATTTTAAATGGAAAAAGGCCTACTTTATTTAAATAAAACAATAAAGGAAAACAGTATGAAACCTTTTTCAAAACCATATCAATTGTTTGGTCTTAAATGACAAGCAAGTGACTAGACTAATGACCTTGAACCACTTTTTAAGTTTATAATACTATAGCAGTATAGGTCACACAGGAACACTGCCAGTCATCTGTCTCTTATTTTCGAATTCACTTTTATAATAAAGCTAATTTGTGACAACCCACAGATGCTAAAGCAATTTTAACAAATGTTCATGTATTTATAGTGGAAATTTCACATAGGCTGTCAAATTGTATATTCAATAAGGTTGTTTTTTAATAAAATGTCTATCTTTATTAAATATGCATTAAAATTAATGACAGTAAAAGATGATGTTCACTAAGAAATTAGGCTGATTTAAGTGTGTCTGACAAGGCTCCAGAAAAAGTATCAGCTACTTAGCATGGTATTGCATGCATATGAAAATATATATATACACACGAAAATGCATTAGTAAAACAGCCACATTTACTGAAAGAAAGAGTTAATATTTCACATAAGTTCATATCCTTCAACTAATATCCCTAAGAAGTGGAAACAAAACCATGTTAGCCTATGTTCAGTGCAGCCATGACACTCTTACATATGATTCTTTAAATGTTCTTACCATCTCTGTAAAGGCAATTATTCTACTGTATAATAGACTAAAATGAACTTGTAAAATATTATTGCAGTAGTTATAAATGATACAACTGTCAGTACTGTGCTGCTAATTATGTCCAGATAGTAATGATTATTTTACCTGAGCAACGTGGGTGTTTCTAGTATGTTAATACATTAAGCTGTTAATTATTAAAATCAAGATATAAAATACTGTAATGAAGAATTAACTCACACTTTAACCATACTGTAGAATTTCCTTGGCTTTTGAAACATGTTGTACAGTAGCAAAACGGTAGATTGACCTTCTGCTGGGTCACTGACCACATCACTGCTTTAGGATATACCAAGAAAAGGGAGTTAATGCAAAGTACTTCCAAGAGAATGACTTTGTTAATACACTAATATTGGCTATAAGCCTTTACACATGGGGCACTTATGTGTCATTCAATCAGTGGTTTCCAATTTTTGAACACAGACACAATTGTATCATTACTAGAATATTATAATGTTGTCTTGTCCACTCTTGTGGAGGCCAGTGCACCCTCCAACGCCTGAGCAACGGAGAGTGCACTGGTGGGATGAGCCCTATTTCAATCAGAGCTCCCAAGCTTAGGGTGAGAAAGAGACCTCCTCCTAGGATCCGTTGAGTTAGTAATTAATTTATGTAAATCTTTGTAACCCAGTTGGCCCATTGGCCTCTCTGCCCCAGTAGTCTATTTGCTGTCAGTTATTCCCTTGTTCACTCCGCTGTTCTGGAAAGTTCTGCTCCCCTCGGTTCCCCATTGGTCCATTCTCTGTAACCACTTCCCTCAATTTCCTCTATTGGTCCCTTTACCCTGGCCCCTCCTATGGACTGCCCTAAAGCCCTCAGTTCATAGGTCCTGGTTGCTCGGCCCGCCCCTATCTGGCCCCGTACTTAATCCCCTGCACACCCTTTATTTTTGTCTTTGTCCCTCGACCCCTTCACGGTGACTTGGAAATAAACCTCTCCATTGGAACCCGATACGAAGACCCTTCCTGCCTCTTGCTTTCTGGTGATCTTGCTAGTCACTCAACCTTAAGATCAAATGACTGCCTGCGTGCAGGGGATGCAGCTCCAACCCAGACGGCTTCCCTCAGTGGAGACGTTCTTGGGGAGGACGCGGCCAAGACCACCAAGACCTCGCTGTGTCACACTCTGCTTTTGAAATAGTCATTAAATATTCTATATTTGCTTGTAAAGAAAGATAGATTTTCAGATTTCAGGTTCTCTGCTGCATGTAGCCAAGAAGATCAATATAAGAGATGAATTTTCTTCCATTTTTCATATTGCTTGTAATGGTTTAACCCCAGTCGGCAAGCATCACAGAGGTTCTCTCACTTCCTTCACATTGGGATGGTGGAGAAAATCACAAGACTAAAAATGAAAAAGCTTATGAGTTGAGATAAAGCTTAATAAGCAAAGCAAAGTAAAGCAAGGAATACATTCACCACTTCTCATGGACTGGCAGGTGTTCAGCAATCTCCAGGAAATCAGTTCCACCATATAACTCGGGAAGACAAACACCGTCACTCTGAATGTCCCCCATGGTTTCCTGCTTCTTCCTTTGCTTATTATTGCTGGGTACCAACAAACTGCTTTGTAACACGTCTGAGATGTTACATAGTTGAGAAATAAGTATGTACAATATTATTTTTTAACTATATTATTATTATCATTAAATTCACTTTCTTTTTGAGTGGTCAGCATTTTGAAGTGTGATTATTAGGCATCTTTTTATGAAATATTATATGAATGGGCTATGATTCATTATAATATCTGAAATTAATTTTATTGTCATTGCTGGCATAGGATTGAACTATGCAAACACATGGAGATATGGTTAGACATACTCACATGATTAGTTCCACTTCCCAAGTTCTGTAGATTTTTGTCCATTAATTTCATAAATCAAAGGACTTGAATAAGCGTGTCTGTGGGTAAGCCTGACAGAAAAAACTTGGGTCAAAAAGTAAAGGCTAATGCTGTATTGCATAAAAGTGTTAAGCTTTATTTAGTCTAAAAAAGATAGACCATAATTAATATTTATTGAAATTATTCTACAGGTAAAGAAATTTTCCATCCTTAATAGGCTCATGTAACACAAAATCTTATTATGAATTTAAGAATTAAAAGGTTTCTCCCCATCATCTTTGAATGTGGCAAATATTACCTAGGGATTTAAATTCTCCTCCCTACAGGCACTTTGTCCAAGACCTTCTGTAATATTCTTTAGAGGATTATAAAAACTTGCCCAAACACAGCACACGGGTGCTTGCCCAATCAAACGCTTGGATGAAAAACTCCATTCTGTTCTTAATGTGGTTCTGTTGGAATATTAATGTAGCTTCACCTTTTGATTTGAATAAGCTAATCAGAGGAAGAGCTGTTATGCAGCTTTTCTTTGCCCAGCTCAGTCAAGTCTACATGATATTCAGTTTATTAAGTGGTTATTGGTTAATCTGCCTTTAGTGTTTATGAAAAGCCTTCCACCATCTCACACTGTTGTTTCAATAAGTCCATCTATGAATCATTATTATCAGGTGAGGCTTAAATTTCATAGAAGCCTTTTTTTTCAGATCTGCTTTGGTGGGTGTTTCACCTCTTTTACCTTTTTTTTTTTTTTTTTTTTTTTTTTAAATAACATAGGATAATGCACTGTGTTCCAAACTAAAACTGATATCCAAGTATTTCCAAGGTATATGACACAATAATCCCATAGGTCTTAAGTTGTCTAGTGATTCACATACTTTCACAAAAATATTGTTAGGATGCACTGAGAGAGAGATTTTTTTAAAGCCAACAGTGTAATAGATCAGCATGACTGCGTGGTTTTATTTATGGTATTCATTGGTTCAGCATGAAACACAGTGCATATTTAAATTACATTCATTAAAGAGTTTGCACATAAAATATTTAAAGTAAGAATAGAAAGCCCTCAACAGAAGTTAAATGGCC
>VYZT01056708.1:16666-98633 GCA_013400735.1 Pomatostomus ruficeps | reverse complement strand
GGACGGGCGGTGCGGGGCCGTGGGCGGTGCGGGGCCGGGGCGCCGCTGACGGACACCGTCCCCCCACAGGTGGTGCCGGGCGCGGACCCGTCGGCCCGGCAGCTCTGCTTCGCCTGGGGCCCCGCGGAGGTGCTGGTGTGCGAGACCCTCTTCGGCCGCGCAGGTGGGTGCCGCTCCCGGTGCCTGTCCCGGTGTCCATCCCGGTCCCGGTCCCGGGCTGAGCGCGGGCCGGGCGCTGCTGCCCGGGCGCTGACGGGCTCTGTTGCAGGTGCCGGGGAGGGAGCGCCGAGCTCCTCCCGCGTCTTCGTGGTCCGCAGGGATCAGGACATTTACATCCAGACCCTGCGGAAGCTCTTCAACGAGTCGCACGGCATCTTCATGGGGCTGCAGCGGAGCGAGGAGGAGCTGGCGGGGAAGTCGCGGAAGGCGCAGTGAGTGCACCGGAGGGTGGGGGTACCCGCTGCCCCTTCTCCAGCCGGGCCAGCGCCAAGGGCTGATAAACGCCTCCGGTGAGGCAGGTGCCGCTGGCCAGGCTGCTTTGACCAGCTCTGGAATCAGCAGCAAGGCAGATAGAATGACCATTTTGGGGGGATTTTACAAAGCAAGGCTCGGATCCTTCCAATAGCCGCGCTGATAGAGTGTGGCACAGTCTCACTGTGGATCCATAGCAGCTGGATCCACCCAGGTACTGCGAGTCGCTGCAGCAGAGAAACTTGCAAGGATTCAGGGGGCATGACACTAATTCTCCAACAGCTCCCTCTAACCAAAGTCTTTCTGTGTTTGACAGATTGGTTCAAGTGAGTAAAAACTACCGGTCAGTGATAAGAGCCTGTATGGAAGACATGCACCAGGCAGCTGGTAAGTTTGTTTTTTGTTCTCTTACTGCAGGAGAAGGAAACACCAGTTGCAATTATGAAAGTAGTATTTTAATGGTGACTTACTGCAACTACTGTACAGTAGCACGTGTAGGTTTCAGTAATTACCTAGAGTCCATTTCCACGCTGGAGATTTCCTAGTTGGTTTGTAAATCTGGACAGAGACTGGTTTTTCCCACTGTACTGTAACTGATTTTCTGGGGACTTGCAGCCTTTTCATATCTAATGTGGCAGATTTATGGAAAGCTGTCAAAGCTCAGAAGGGGCTGTCAAAGCTCAGAAGGGGCTGTCAAAGGTAAATACGTTTCTCTTTGACATTCCTTGTTTTTCCCTCAGTTTCGACGCGGGACCCTGCCCTGCAAGGCCAGTACAGCACTCAGGTAATCTGCAGTCGTATCAGGTTGAATGTGGGTTCCTGGCTGGTGAATTCACCAGATGAATTCATTGTGGCATGAGGCACTTCAGATTTAACTCTGTCTTATATACGAGATGCAGTTCACGACCAAGAACACATGGAAATAGTTAATTCCTGTACTTCTAAAACAATAAAGATGCCCAACACCTCAATTCACTGCCATGTCTGAAACATACTTGCTGTTGTAGATGTGATGTTTTCTTGTAATCCCAAAGCTGACAAGAAAAGTTTCAGACTTGTCTGGGTGGTGTTTCACCTCTCAAACGCTCAGATTCCAGTCGGCTGCATCTGAGCCTTGTGGCAGCCTCTGGGTGTTCACGGTGAGCTGTCAGATCCACGGGAGTGTTCTGGGAAGAGCAGAGTGCTCACTCCAGTTTTGTCCTATCAGCTGCAGTGATGTTGCTTCATTGGCCTTTCTTTCTTCCTTTGATGTTTGTATTAAGTCTTAAAAGTGTAGAAAGGCTGAAAATAAGACCAGTTAGATTGCTCACTGGTGACAGATTATTTCTGCATTTCAGTACACAGTGTCAGTGTTTTCTGACAAAAAGTCTGAAATTGTGGCCTGTGCCCTTTAATTTTTATCTCTAAAATGTCAGTATGGTATTTCTCTGTAAGAACTGATGGCTGTGGACAAACCCAAATGGAATAATGACCTGGCTCTGAAACTTGGCCCTGCTTTCCTTCAGGTTTCCATTCTCTCTGCGATGGAGCTGATCTGGAACCTGTGCGAGATTCTGTTTGTTGAAGCAGCTGCAGGTGAGCCGTGAACTATCTTGGTGTAAAGGCTGAAGGGTTTCTTGTTTGGATATTTATTTGTTTAAAATGTCTGTCATAGCCACTGTGTCGTAGTTTAATGTTTTAGAGATATGCAGAGTGCCAATCAGCCTTTTAATACCCCTTCTGCCTCTGTTAATTGCCTTCTTTATACTGAATTATGTCAAGCTATTCAATTTGCCTTCTACTCTTCTCCCTCCTGTGTAGTGCACTCTGGTTTAAATTGTTTCTTTGTCAGAGAGGTTATGAAGAGGAGGGATATCAAAAGTTGTTGCCACACTGTTTTACTTATAAGCTTAAACATGTCTTTAAGCATCAAATGTGTCAGTGCCAGCTGACATTTACACAGCTCTGATACAACTCCTTTAACGTTAGGTTGCCATTTTTGAAGTCAGTCTGTTTACATTGGCATTTTAAAGTAGTACATCATTTTTGAAGGAAATTGGGTGATGCAAAAAAATGTGCTACCTACACAGTTCCAGAATTCAGTAGAGGTTCACAAATTATAGATTACTTAATTAAATTAATCACCTAGTGCCAAATTTCTTCCTCATATTCCGTTAGTAATAATGACATGATGCTAAAATAAACAGAAATATTCTATTTGCCTTTTGGCAGTGCAAGATTTATGATCTGAATCACTCACTTTTTATTTCTTCAAGTTTGAGTTTTCTACTGGACCGTGTTGCCCCAGGAAAACCTGTCAGAGGCTGGGTGCTCCCAGCACCTGGCTGCTTAAGGAGCTCTGTAATTTGGGGGTGGCAGGTAGAAATCCAGGCAGTGAATCTCATCCAGCAATGTCAAAGTGGAGGGTGTGAGAGCAGTTTGGGAACAAACACGTGGGGACTGACAGAGGGAAATCTCTGCACACAGCTGGGCCCCTCCTGCTGCGCCTGCTGGACTGGGTGCGGCTCCACGTGTGTGACGTGGACAGCATGGTCCGGGAAGTCCTGAGCAGCGAGAGTCCATCCAAACACAAGCTCTTCTGGAACGTGGTGAGTATCACCACCTGGAAGGTTCTCAGACAAAGGGAACTCATGCCTGTGCTTTCCTTCCTCTTCCCTGCCGGACCATACACCTCCTTGCTGTCTGCCTGTGTAGGCTTTAGGATGGAGCCATTCTCATTCCCATCCTCATCCTTTGTGACCCATAGAGGCCAAGCCTTACACTGTTATTTGAATTAGCAGTGCCTAAAGTTTAAACATTTTTAACTCCACTTCCCTTGCCTGAAACACAGGTTAAAGTTCCCCTCCTGAGTGTTCCATAGCCCTGCCCAGCGTGGAGCTCATGGACAGGGGTTTTTGCAGGTGGATGTCTTTGTGCTCCAAGGCCGGATGGATGAAGCGCGGCACCTGCTCTCCAAGGAAGCCAGTGCCAATCCCGCATCCATGAACATGTACAAAATCTTGGATGAGCTGATGAAGAAGATGCCTGTGCCCAGTGTATGTACAAAGTGTGTTTTTTCATGCAGTTTGTGACCTGTTGTGTCCCTTGCAATAGTTTGTTCCCTTTTAGAACCTCTCAGCCTTACTCCTTTACAGTAACAATATTTGTATTCTTGAATTGCCCAAAGACCCAACAATTCAGATAAAAGCCTGTTAGGTGACAAATCAACATAGGAAGATGGCAGGCAGCCTCATGTTTAGCTTTTTATCGGGAGTTACTGTGAGTTCAGCCCAAGAGCCTGGTGTGATTTGAGCTGGTGTTTCCTTTATTCCCTGTATTCCTTTATTTGCTCTGTTCAGCTTGGCAACACGCAGACACTGACAGAGCTGGAGCTGAAGTGGCAGCACTGGCACGAGGAATGTCAGCGGTATCTACAGGATGGAACTTTCGCTTCCAATCCCCACATGGAGTCCATCTGCAAGGTGTGTTTTTGCTGGGAACAAAGGAATCTTTGGACTAAAGTATTGACTCCATCCTTGTGGGTTTCAGGAGCCCAGCGCAGCCATAAGTAACTTTAATATGTCTAATACGTCTCCTGTCCTCTGTTCATGGTTTGCCAGCCTGGGCAGACAGGTTTCTCTCCCGGTCCAAGGCCCTAAAGCTGATTTGGAAACTGGGCTGTGAGAAGGATCTTTGTTCTGTAATTTTGATTAAATCCTCACCTTTGCAGAAGAGGAGTAATGCCTCTGGAGTGCAGCTGTGTCCATCGCTGAGTCTGCAGCATTCCTGCTGTGTTTTTGTCCCGTTAGATCCTGCTGGGAGATGAGGATGCCATTCTGGAGAAGAAGGAGCTCATGACCACGTGGTATCACTTCCTGGTCACCCGGCTCCTCTATTCCCACCCAACGGTGAAGCCGATGGAGCTGCGCTTCTATGCGCAGGTGGGAAATAGAATTATTCTTATATTCTCCACTGTTTCCAGCACACAGGGGTTACTGCACTGAAAGAAAAACTTTGGGAAAAATCCTACAGCAACTACATCCCTGTAAGATGTTGTCTGGAGTTTATAAAAGGACTGGGAGACTGATAAAGTTGATAAATAATTATTGAAGACCCACTTTTCAGTGTCTTAACGTTGCCAGTCTTGTTCCTGCAAATTGATTTCCCAGTTTCCTTACACTAAAAAAAGAAAAATTCCATTTTGTTAATGTGTTCAGGCTCTGTGACCTGTTATTTCCCATAAAATAACTGCTACATCCAAACAAATGTCTTGCTGTATCTATCATGTCTCGTCATCTCATTCCACAGTCTAGTATGGACCTGTTCCTGGGTGGAGAGAGCAGCCCTGAGCCTCTAGACATGATTTTAATGGCAGCCTTTGAATTTGAGATGCATCAAGTGATCAAGGAATGCAGGTTGAGTTTTAAGGTTTTTGATTCTCTAGTGTTGGCTTCTGTGTATTTGGGGCAGGGGGTGTGGGTACAGAACCCTGGTCATCTTTGCAAAGAATTTAGCAAAAATACATGAAGCTGCCAGCAATTAAAAGTATTCCATTAGGTCTGGGACATGGCAGCCAGACCTTGCACTGTAACAGAGCTGTGTATTGGTAAGAAATGCCTGCGGAAAACCTGACACAGTCCCTGGCAGTGGTAGGCTGAGCTTTTTCTTTTGCTTCAAACACAGCATTGTCCTGAGCAACTGGTGGTTTGTGGCTCATCTGACCGACCTGTTGGATCACTGCAAACTTCTGCAGTCTCACAGTCTCTAGTAAGTCTTTATTTGCATTTGAATAAAGCTGATTAAGATAGCCTGGGGAAAAAAAAACAAACCCAAAAGAAAACATGCTGCAGAAATTGAAAGTACTTGTGAAATAAAGTCAGGTTTTTCCAGTGAGATGCAAATAATAATATCTGTATATTTGCTCTCTCTCCCTCCAGTTTTGGTTCAAATATGCGTGAATTCCTCCTGCTGGAGTATGCCTCGGGACTCTTCTCCCATCACAGGTACCAACTTTTGTTTTACTACTCATAGGACAAACACTGAGGCAGCCAAAACAAATAACTGCGTGTTCATGGAGTAAAAGGGCAAAACTCAGAGCACCACTGTTAGAATTTCAGCAGAGGTGTCTCTGAGGGACTCTAGGAGATTGGCACATTTCCCTTCCGGCATGGAGACAAAAGCTGTCTGTTAGAGCCCATCACACGTCATGACCTGGGCACAGCCACTCCTGCCACTGTGCAGAGTGCCTGGCACTGAAGCTCTTCCGAGCTGCACGTATTCCAAAGTTGTGGCGTTCCGTAGTCACGTTACAGGGAACTGGCAGGGCGCAGAAAGGAAAAGCCATTTCAGGACTGAACACAAAGTTAAGCAGAGCTAACGGTTACTAATGCAGGCTCGGATTCTCCTTGGGGCTTTACTGTTGTGCTCATTGAAGATTTCTGGGGTTGGAATGGTGGTGATTTGTCCCCTCTCTCAGCCTGTGGCAGCTGGGGGTGGATTACTTCGACCACTGCCCGGAGTTCGGCCGAGTGTACCTGGAGCTGCACATCGAGCGCATCCCGCTCAGCACGGAGCAGAAGGCCCTCAAGGTGCTGAGGATCTGTGAGCAGAGGCAGATGCACGAACAAGGTTGATGCATTCTCAGTCTCACTGTTCTGCAGTGATCCAGCTGAACGTGCTGACACTAATCCTCCCCTCCTTTCCCGTGTTTCCCCAAGTGCGCAGCGTCTGTAAGATCATGGCCATGAAGGCTCTGCGGAACAACCGCCTGGGCTCTGCCCTGTCCTGGAGCATCCGGGCCAAGGACGCGGCCTTTGCCACCCTCATCTCGGACCGGTGAGGCTGAGCCAGCAGCTCCCAGGCTGGGGGGGACAGGGGGAAAGTGGCTGATGTGCCAAGGGCCAGCAAAGCTCCCACTGCTGCAGGTGGGGCCAGGCACCTTCTTTGTGACCAGAAAACACCTTCAGGTGCTGTCCCCTGCAATACCCCCAGCTGTACCTTCTCTCTGTTGTTCTCCTTCCTGACATCTGGCGACAAAACAGATTGGCTTTATCTGAGAGCCCAGCTCCCTTAGACCTTGCTTGGATAAACATTTCGTTTAACAACTTCTGCCCTTCGCTTGCTGTGGCAGAGCTGTTCAATGGGCTGGACAGGGACCCAGGGGGCTGATTTGGGTGGAGGATAATCCCTACCTGTGCTTGATTCAGCAGATTATTTATAATCAAGTTCACTTCACAACCTCCAAGTCAGTGGGAGTCACTTAAGCCACCATTTCTACTAAAAAGCTCACAATTTCTACTAAAAATTTGCATCAAGGAGTGGTTTTATCGTGTCTGTGGCTTTGCATGAGCCTCTCACAATTCCTGACCTTTTCTGGGGCTGGAGGGTTGTTATCAAAGTGAGGAGAATGCTGACACTTGGCTCAGGCCTCAACAAAAGCTCTGGGAACTCTTTATGCTTTTTAATCTCTAACAATCCGCGTTGTGTGGGTTTTGCTAATTGGAAATAGGCAGAGACCAATCTGTGCATAGTTAGAGTATAATTTTGAAATAACACTCTGGGTAGGTGGCCAGGCAACACTCTGTCTTCAACAGCACAAAAAGGAAAAAAGGAGTGGTAAGAGATTGCTGGTCTGATGTTTGGGAGGGTTTTTTGTCTGTTATTTGAGGGAGTGGGAATCCTTACATTTCCTTCAACAGAAGGATGAAAAAAAACATCACAGGAAGCAGCTCTGCAGAAAGCAGCATAATGGAGGCTGTGACAAAAGAGATGAAAAGCTTTTAGCATTGTTTTTGTTCCTGCTGCTTATCAACTTTTTTACACAGCAGACAAACAGGGCTTTTGTTATGATCTGGGAGCGTTACCTATGCATCCTCCAGCCTCAGCTTCCTGCCTGCCTTCCTTCACTTACTCCTTTTAAAGAATAGATCTCAACTACTGCAGAATGCAGAAGAATCAATGAAGTGTCTGTTAAATGTACATTACACCAGTTCCTCAGCCACTTCCAGGGAATGTTTCTGAAACCTGAGGGGTTGATTAAGATGGAACTGAGCGGTATGGTCACGTTTTCTGGGAAGGGATTAGGAAGTACAGGATGATGATGGATGATGTCCTCCCTCTAAGCTTTCATTGTGTTCCACTTTCTCCCCAGGTTCCTTAAGGACTACTGTGAAAGGGGGTGTTTCTCTGACCTGGACCTCATTGACAATCTGGGCCCATCCATGCTGCTCAGTGACCGCCTCACATTCCTTGGTGAGAGCTGCCTACGGTGTCCATGCTGGTCTGTTATGGAAAACTCCATGGAATTCCTTGGATTTATGCTTTCTTCCATCTGACTACCTCCTGGTTTAGTGATGAGGGGAAAGCAAATGGAGAATGTGGTTTGGGATGCAGCTGGTACCAGGAGTGGCATTTACCACTGCCCTCACACCAGGTACCTGCTCTGCTGTGAGCAGGACAGGCCCAAATCCTGACACTCCGAGCTTCCCCTTCCTTACTCTTTCCAGACTCTATCCCTACCTCGAGAGGCTCTGAAATACCAACAAATGCTACCTTAGGGGGTTCATTGGAAGAGTAATCCACTGGTTTAAGTTATGCTGACCTTGTTATAATTTTACCATGTTCTCCAAAGTCTCCAGTGTGTGGGTTCAGAGCTCACTGGAACAAGAGCCCTCCCTGCCCTCAGGCTGAGCACTTGTGCCAAGAGACAGTGAGGGCCTCCAGCTCATTTCCTTCAGGTGCCACAGCTTCCTTCTCCTGCCTGGCACAGGGCAGGCTGTGGTAACCTGCCCCTCTGCCTGCAGCTGCTCTGTGGCCTTTGATTCATGGACCAAAACAGGAAATTGAGATAAAATAGCCCTTTCTCCGAGGCTGTGAGTTAGGAAGCTCAATTTCAGGGGCCAGAATCTGATAGGAATTTGGAACAGCTGTCAGCATTGGACTGACTCCCCTCTGCCTGATGCCACCATTACAGTGAGCGTGAGTTTTACCTGTTCCAGCTTGGAAAACTGGAACTGAATTTCCTTCATTAAAGCTTATCCTAACTTAGGACTAGAAGCTAAACATGACTTAGCAAATTGTTAATCCCTCAGCTCGCTATGCCCAGCATCATCTGGTGACCCCGTCAGCCCGAGGGAAGCCATTTCCCTTTCTGCTCTTTATAAGCAATCCTGAAAGGCCTGAAAATATTTCTGCCTGTTTTTCCTTGGGGGCTTTTAGAACATCGGGTGTACCTTTGCTGGACAACTTTCCCGTGTCTCTGCCTTGAGCTCAAGCATTAGTCAAGGTGAATCTGAATGGGAATCATTAACTTCCAGTATTTTGACAGTTTAGTGGATACAGACTGAACTCTACTTCCATCCTCAGCCCCTTCTCTCGTGCTGGCTATGGCTCTCACTAATCCTTAGCAAATGCAGAACTTTCCCTGTTAACAGAGATCGCAGTTTCCATTTAAACAACCAGGAAGACGGCGCAGCCTTTCACACCTCCTGAGAGTCTGAGACCTCAAAAGAGACCTCTCTGCTCTCTGAGCCACTGGGGCATTGCTCCCCTGCAGACAGGCAGCAGGAGGCAGCAGAAGCCACTGACCTGATGCAAACCCTGAGGCTCAGCCAGAACAGCAGCAGGGTCTGGCTGCCCTTTCAGGGGGCTCTGTTGGCACCTTCCTTCACGCACCAGATTCCCAACCCCCCAGACCGGGCTGCTTTGGGCTGGCTTTGGTTGGGGGTGGTTCTGCCGCGGGAGCAGAGGGATCTCCCATGGCCCAGCAGCCCCTGATGGTTCCCTCTCCCCGCGGCAGGGAAGTACCGGGAGTTCCACCGGCTGTACGGCGAGAAGCGGTTCCCGGAGGCGGCGCGGCTGCTGCTGACGCTGATGACGGCTCACATCGCCCCCTGCTCCTTCTGGATGACGCTGCTGACTGACGCGCTGCCGCTGCTGGAGCAGAAGGAGGTGAGATGCTGCTCACTCCGACACAGCCCCCGGGGGGCCTCTTCTCTTCTCCTGACAAGGGAGCTCACAGTGGTGACCCCCTTCCTGCTCCTGCCAGGGCCTGTCCGTGGCAGTTCCAAGTGTCCCAGCAGTGGGAACACACAGGGACCCAGGAAGGGATGAATTGACTCTTACCTCGGTTCCCTGCTTTTACAACAGCAGTGGAATTCATCTGCACTGGTAGTTCAAGCACACACTGCATCCAGCTCCTTTGGGTATTTGGCTTGAAGATTGTTCCAGTGCTTCTTTCTTATAAGCACAGTTTTTCCTTTAAGATCCATCAAGAAAAGGACAATTCAGCAATTACAGACCCAGAGCAGCCACTCTGACCTCGCAGCTGACCCTGCTTGGTGCAGGACGTGGCACTAGAGACCTCCCAAAGTCACATCCAGCCTGAATTATCCTTGGATCTTGTGATTTAAAGGGTCAGAATGGATGTGTGGGAGTGTAAAAGAATTCTCTTCTTTTCAATTGCATTATCTTCTCAGCCTGTGTGATGTCCTTAACCTTGATCTTTTTCAGTAAATACTTTGATTTCCACAGGTCATATTTTCAGCAGAGCAGACTTACGAGTTGATGCGATGCCTGGAAGACCTGACAGCAGGGAATCCAGATAAGCAGAAATTCCAGGTAGCCCCAGTTCTGAGCACAACTGGATAATGAATCGAAGGGGTCCATGGGAAGGGTCAGGGCGGGAAGCTCTGCATTTTTATTTCTAGTGAGGGCATAAGAGAGGGACAGCCCAAGTCACAGAGACTGGCACAGGGGGTTCAGGGCAGCCAAAGGAAGCATCAACAAGAGACTGAAGCACTCACCAACCCAGTGCAGGAGTGCTCCCACTCATGTTCTGGTGGTTTGGACTGGACTGTGCTGCTTTTCCAAGATAAATAATTGCACATTACATAGGCAGTGAAGAGCTCAGATGTTGCTGTCTAGCAGCTCTGGGCATTCCAGGCACAGGGAACCTTTTGCTGCACATCCAAAGCCCTGCAGCATCCAGGGACTGAAAAGGCTTGGCAGTGCTGTCTCGGGTTGAGCTATTCCATAGGAAATGTAGCTTTTGCACTTCTCAGGAGGTCCCTGTAACAGATAATTGCTTCTTACTGACCTGCATGTTTACTTTCCAAACCCAGAGACGGAGCCTGTCACCAGCTCATCGCTGTGTGCAGTCCCCTAACGCAGCCTCTGCTCCCTTCCAGGATGATGATGTGGAGACAACCAAAGTGGAAATGCTGAGACTTGCTCTCGCACGGAACCTCGCACGAGTCATTGTCAAAGAAGGCACCGTGGAAGGCTCTTGAAGACTGCAGGGTGTTCCTCTTCCTCTGGGGCTTGCTGTACATAAACCGACTTTTTCTAAGAATAAATGTTTTGTTTTGCAAATTGCTTGGTCATTTGTTCTTGTCTTTGATAAACAACTTTACATACACTTTTTTTAAACTTTTATGAAGGAGCTGCATCAAAAGGTTACGGCTGCTTGTTCCAGCTTGGCCTGGCCGGTGAAGTGAGCCTCACTACAGCTTTTCCTTGGATTTTATGTTTTCTGTGCCTCTTAACACCCAGAACTGAAACAAAGGCCACCTCTTAAATCAGTGGGGTTTTACAAACAGCAGCTTCTCCTTTTTTGCTTAGGAAGGCCTTGAGTTGACAGTTTGAATTTGAGGCTTTCCAGAACCAGCACCGCGCTGCAGAAGCCGTCACGAGAAAGGGCCAGCACAGAGCCAGGTAGGGAAAATGATTTATTCAACATGCAGCAGCACAAACGCATTGGAGATGTATGTACAGGTAGGACTGCTGGGGATGAAGCAGGAACCTCACCCTACAGACAAGGAACATTCATAGTTTAATTTCCAAAGCAGCAGGTCCATGGTGCGTGTCCGTGTCCAGGTGGCTGCTGCTGTTCACAGAAAGCACCTGTGCTCTCCTGCCTCCCTCCAAGTCACAGTGAGATCCACGTGCAGGCATGGGAAGCAGTGACCCTGCGCCTCAGGACACACCACCCAGGCACTGCCCCCATGCCTACTGTGTCTAAAGTGCTGGCAAGAACATGTCTGAGGCAGAAAGAATTCTCTCCTTGTCCTTTATCTCCCAGTCCATCCATTTAAAACAGCTTTAGGATCTAAGCAACCCATCCGTCTCACCTGCCTTCTACATCAGGGAGCTGACAAGGCTGAGGTCTCCACAGGCTTCAGACCAGGACAAGCTTGGATTCCACCTCCAGGGGCTCCTGCAGCTGCCTGGTGCCTCTGATGAGGGCCTCAGGCTTGTGAATCCCCTGTGTTTTTCATCTCTAGGGATTTTTACTCTGCAGCACAGTAAAGAAAATTCAACTAGAAATAACTCCAAGCTGTGTTTGCAGCAATGGTTTCACAGCCACCATTCCAGCATCGTGTTCTCACGTGGAGTTTTCTTACAGGAGGCAGGAGCTCCTTCCTGTGCGCTGCTTCTCTGCGTGCTGCTCCCACTCCATGTTTGAGAAGAGCTGTTGCTTGACAGCCCTGCTGGCAATGCAGAGCTGAGTGCCCAAGGACTGAGCAAGCACCTCTCTGTGCTTGTGTCAATGGGTGTTAAAAACCCCATTAATTTACAACAGTCTGTCTCAGAGCTCACTGAGGCACTGCTTGAGACTGGAAACTGAGAAGAAGGAAGGGGCTGCTAGAACCAAGTTTTGGTGATTTAAACCTTATTTCTATGAGATTGTAGCTAAGGGATCAGCTCTTCTGTTAGCACAGAACACTGATGTCCAGCAAAACTGCTTTCCCCTTTGTGGGGACAATTGCACTTTGCCACTTAATACAAGGAACAAAGAAAATGGGGCATTGGCCCATCACAGCCCGGGGGAGCCTTTTCCTTCCTCTGCCTGCTTGTTCTAATACCCACAGCTCTGTTATTCACATCTTGTAGGTCATTGTCCTCAGCTCAATAAAACACAGGATTTGACTATACCAATAACACTGCCTGCAAGAGGGGACATGAGAAGCATCTCTCCTTACCCCTGGATTCAGTCACTGCCCCTGACTAGTGATTGTAAAGACAGTTCTGTGCTCCAGGTGCTGTCCTCCTCCAATACTGACCAATACCTTCCAGCCCTCTTTCCTCCTCACTACGCATTTCTTCATTTCCCCACACTATGGAATGCAACGAAGGAAAAAAAAAAAAAACCAGTGTAACCATCTGCAGACAAAACTCAGCCCCAGCTGCCCCCAATGGATGCCCCAAGGCAGCAGCCAGCAGTGTAAAATAAATATAACAAGTAAAGATCCAGCAGTGTGGCACACACGGAGCGAGGGGCTGCTTACACGGGCCCTCGGGAATGAAGCAGGAGAGGGGGAAGGGAGCTAGGTGCTATTTCAGTGTAAAAAAGGAGGCATTCCCTCATGGAGCAGCATTATTGCTCAGCATGGTCACGGGCCCGTGTGGCACAAGGAGGTCACAGTCCCAGGGAGGGCTCTGTCAGGGCTCTGCGCTGAGCTCGCGGCATCATCACCCCACAGCCTGTCGGGATCTCTGGACAGCAGTGCAGGAAAAGCCAACTAAATCCCCTGCTGCTGACAGGTCTCCCCTCAAAATACAATAACTTCAAGTTTAATAGAGTGGAAGATAGAACCAGATTCACCCAGAGGTCAAGGTCAAAGCAGCCAGCACTGCCTGTCACTGGCTGCCACTCAGTTCATGCTTGGCGTAAGTGTTCCAGGGCCCCTTCAACGTGGGGCACAACATTCTGGACTAAAGCTACAAGCAGAGTGGTCAGGACATGTAAACAAAGCTGAACATCACCAGTGGATAGCATGTGTGTCCCTCCCCACGGCACATCCGTTCCAGTCCTGTGGGATCCTGCCCTGGTCCTGTCAGAGTCTCTGGCGGTGTCCTAAGGTCATAGATTCCCCCACTGCTCTACCGGGGGAAACTGATCCACTTCGCCCACTTCTGTGCTGGGCTGGTCTCCCAGGGTGAAGGTCAGTCTGTACCTCAGCCTCACCTTCTCCTGCAGGAAAGACAAAACCCAAAAGCAATGTGAGAACAGCCCCAGCTCAACAGCCCCGAACAAAACACTTCACTGTTACAGCTCTACAGAGAGCACAAGACATCTTTGTACAGAGCAGGGGCAGGAGGGCTCAGGTTAAGTTCATTGAGTTCAGCTATTTACAAACCTGAGTTATTCACCTTACACTTTTTATACCAAAAAACCTTTACTGCTTAGCATGGAGCAGAAGGAGAAAAGCATAAATGACCTGTGAGCATAGACTGCACAGATGTGGCCAGCTGCTCAGCTGCTCTCCAGAGAGCCTGAAAACTTATGCTGTAAAAGTTCAGCATTTTCAAAATTAAACTCCTCATCATGTGGGGGAAGCTAAAACAGTTCCTGCTCTGAAAAATGCCTTGCAATATAGTAAGCATGAGATGGAAGCAGCCCTTCAGTCAGGGTGCCTCCATGTACCTCACAAAGTTCTTTAAACATCCACTAAACCCCTCTGACATTCATCCTTTTATCTCAGCGCTTTCAGCTGATACTTGAAGGACACTTTTGCTGTAATTCTCAAGTAGAAACATCTAAATTTGTCAAACAATTAGAAATTCCTTCAGCTTTGGGCTTTCAGAGCTGGCTGATTGAATGAGTGACTACAGCAAGGAAAAACAGCTTCTCAGATGCTCCCAGCATCATCAGCAGAAAGGAAAGTGCTAACCCCGTTGTGCCCCTGGTCACAGGTGCTTCCTCAGAGAATGATGGAACAGACTTTATCTGACATTTGTCTGTTGGTTCATCAGAAGTACCAGTTAATTTAGCATTGATCTAATTATCAGCAAACCCAGGCACGTTCAGTGCACAGGGGAGTCAAACTCCTGCTGCAGCTTTGCTACCCTTTAAAGCTGAGCCTGACACGATCCTTGCCCTTTTGCTGGGAGAAGTGTTCTGCCCCGTGTCATGGCTCTCCCTGCCAGACTGTTGGGAAGAGCCTCCTCTAGCCCTGAACTGAAACACCAGCATTCCGTAGCAACCACTTCTGGAGTGCACTTTAGAATCACAGATAATTAAGGTTGGAAAAGACCTCCAAGATCATCAAGTCCAAACTTCTAAGAACAAGCTGCTCAAATGTTTGGTCCCCGCCCTCCACAGAGTTCAGCTGATATCAAATGTGTCTGAAGAGGGCAGGATAAATCCCAGTGTCCCTCTCACCTTGGCAGGATTTGCCAGAAGCATGACCTGGGTGATGGCAGCTGGCGGCTGGATAGGGTTGAACGGAGACAGCTCAGTGCCAGAGGGTGGCTGTAGCTTCACTTTCATGGACTGCAAGTGAAACAGAGAGCAGAACCTCAGGGATGATCTCCTGCCTTGGAGAGGAGGATGAAGGATGCATGCACAGGCTGGGGGAACAAGAGCACACATCCAAATGGAAGAGAATCGACCCACAAGTGAGGATGAGGGAACAAGAGCCAGCCCAGCTTGCAAAACACGTTAGGAACAGGCAGTTCTTGACTTATCCTGTTCAGTGTTTTCTGCCTCTGACAAGAACCTTTGTGTTTTGGAAAGGGGCAGAGCACAGCTTATGGAAAGGTCAGACCAGGCTGTCCCAAGTCCCTGAGCCCATGGCCAGTCCACGGATGCGGTCTGGATGCAGTCTCTGTCCCACGTGTCCCCACCTTGGGCACAGCCGCCTGCAGCACGATGTTCCTCACGGGCAGTGGTGCCGTGTTCAGCATGGAGACCACCACGACCAGCACGTCCGAGCGTCCCGGCGGGCACTCCCTGGCAAAGTGCAGCAGGATCCGGAACCCGTTCTTGTCGTAGGCTGTCACTGGCAGGGCACTGCCTGCCACAGGGAGAGAAGGAGAGGATCCAGGTTCGTGCTGCAGCACATGGCTCTGAGGCAGCATCAGGCGATCGGGATGTTCAGCTGGAGCTGCTCATCCCTTCTCTCTACTTCATGAGCTTTGCCAAGCAGCTTTGCCTTTAAAAAATGTTCAGGGCAAGGTGAAAAACCTGAAATACTTACTTGGTTTAATGGATTCCAAGGGAACATGGACATTGGCCAAAGAAATTTCAGGTGCTTTCATGGGACTGCCTTGCTGCTGGAACGATGCCGGCTGGAAGAGAGGACTTCCTGATCCAGCAGTGCAGCTGCTTGGGAAGGGAGCTGGAGGGGCTCCAGAGGCAGTGGCTGGCAGCCCTGCAGGTGCTGCTAATGGGGCAGGGGTGACAGTGGTTGGCAAAGTAACCCCAGGGAACACTGCAGCTGTCGCCATGCCTTGGGTGGCACTCCTGCAAGAGAGACAGGAAAGCTGTGGGGAATGGAGCTGGAAGTGAAGCAGGAACTTCACCAACACCCAGAGATAACAGCACATCACGAGGACAAAGCAGCAGCCTGGAGTCAGGCTGGAGTCTGTGACTCTGCATGGTCTCACATGAGGAGAACTACAAGGACAGGGGTGGTGGTAGGGTTGGGGTCACTTCTCTAAGTCAGGAAGGAAATGAGGCCTCTGTGCCTCAACAGCTGATTCCCCTTCACACCGTTCCGTTGGATCAGGCAACAGTACAGCTGTGTGCTCTGCCTGCCCTTCCCTCCCAGAGGTGGGAAACTCGTATTAGTTTGTAAACTGAAACCTCTGAGAAGAAAAATCCCAATCCCACATTTCTACCAAACCCGAGTTGAAAGTCACCCTCAGAACCTGGCACTGCAGCAAGCTTGGCTTTCTAACTGCAGAGCCAAAGCGAAGTCAGGACTTTTGGTTACCCTTTGGCTTCTTCAAGGAGTTGTCCCAATGCATCCATGTTATGTGACATGTTGCTCCCCACAGACGAGCTGAAGTACCCAGGAGCAGCTGGAATAGTCTTAGGAGGCCCCGCAGGGGCAGCTGGTACAGCAGGGAACACAAATGGTGCTGAGTTTGGTGCTGGGATGCTGGGAGCAGTCTGGGAGGCTGGGAAAGCAGAAGGCAGCGTGGCTGATGTCCCACACGTGGTCTGTGATGTGTGATGGAGAAGAGGGTTCCCTGCAGGGTTGCAAGCAACAGTCACCATCTTCGGATTAAAGAAATCCAGGTCCAACTGCTCATTCTGAAAGAGAGGACAGGTAGATGCTCTAACTCACTGCTGGCCCTGATGCAGAGATGGCACTGCTCTGTTACAGAGGGACAGAGGTTTACCACAGAAACAGGTGCTGGGTGACAAGCAGCAGAGTCTGTGGCCTAAGTCAGGGCTACATCTGATCTGCAATTTAAGCAAAGGAAGGACTAACACCATGAGGACAGATGGGAGACTGAGAAGGCCAGGTTCAGGGATACCCACTCTGTTCAAACACAGCTATCCCAGATTCTAGGGCTAGGCCAGACTGCCCCTCTGCCTGTGTGTGTGATCACATGGTTCTCCAAGGTGACAGTGTGTCCTGAGACCTCCCACAATGACAATCCCTCCCGCTTTCCCTGAGACCTCTCCTTTGTACCTCAAACATGCTCCACTGGTTGTTTTCTGAGGTCTCCTTCCCTGCTGCAGGGGCTGGGTCATTCAGGCCTGGAGGGAAAAACAACAGGAGGAGAAAATTAATTCAGTGTAATTCCTTGGCTGCTGTTTCAGTACCATCAAAACTTGATTGAGCTCTGCCAGAGCCCAAGACCCTGATGAAACCCTGAGATGGGCTGCAAGTCTATGATGAGGAAGAGAGACTGACAGCACCAGCAGCCAACGGTCACACCCTGCACACAGCTCTTCTAACCCACCCAGATTAGCACTGCCTTCTGCTGTTCGCAGCTGGGCTCCACAGACAGGCAATCCTGCAGGCTCCTGTGCACAGCCCCTCTGAGGCACCTTCCCCTTAGCACAACCCCAAAATCAGGGCTTCATCTGTCCCAAACTGCAGCCTGTACACCCAGCATGTCCCAGCAGCCCCAGAGATCAGACTGCAATTGCACTAAACAGTCACTTTCTTGCAGCCAGCTCTGGGAAGAGATTTTAATACCAACTCACTGACCAGGTCTAATACTCAGAGTGATGCAAGGGAGTGTTCCCTGGAAACCAGGAACACGGAGAAGGCAGAAGCAGCCTCTGTTAGGATGGACTGAGCAGCCCTTTTGCAGGCCCCTCAGTGTCTTACCCAAGCACAGGAGCTCCTCATCCAGCAGGGACAGGGAGTTGGTTGTGCTGCCCTGCTGAGCGGGTGCTGTTTCCACCTGGCCGGAGGAGCTGCTGCGCAGCGGCGCGGATGTCTGGGGAGGAGGAGGGAGGATGGGGATTTCAGCTGGGCCAGGGGCTGTGCTGGGGGCTGGTGCCAGGCTGCTCGGTGGCATTGGAGGTGGCGGGGTGCTGGTGACGTCCAGTCCAGCAAGGTCAATGAGGGTGTTGAGATTATTGGTGGAGTTACTCCCTGCAGCGGACAGGAGAAGAGCACTACTAGGAAAGAAGCAAAAGGCTCAGAGCAAACCCAGTGTGCAGAAGAAATCACCAGAGAGATGGTTTAGACCCTCATCTGAGCATGGCTTATGGCTCTGTGTGACAGAGAGAGGATATTTGCTGTCCAGACTATGTAAATCAACACAGATACTCAAAGAAGTTCCACATTAAAACCTGCTGCAACCACTGCTCCTTCCCCAGTGCTTCACAGTTCATGATCTCTTCAAAATATTTTGAACTCAGATGAGGCTTTGGGAGATCCTATAACATTATAATAAACAAAGGCTACCGGAGAGCTGGAGAGCTGAGGGAAATCCATACCATCTCAATCCTCATAGTTCGAACAGTCTTGTCCCAGTAAGATGCTGCCAGGCAGCAGCACAAATGTTTGAGACAGAATTACCCAAATGGTAATTCTGTCACACTCGTGCCCAGAGCTTTCAAGGGTGAAGCTGAAGTGTGAAGTGGGCAAGTCGCCTGAATTCACAAATGGAATTACTGGCAAAACCAGGAAAAGGACCCTTGGTCCAGCTCCTACTCTCCAGCTCTTGTGTTTTTGATAAAATTATCTTCTTACACATCACTGTTGGCCACAAGAACCATCAAAAGCTACCTTAACAAAACAGGAAACATTGTTCAAAAGACTTAAAATTGCAGGATTCAAAAATTAAACAACTGGCTTCCCAGGAACTCACCTTCCACTACAGACATCCCAGGGAGATCCACTTCACCATTGATCACTTGCCCCTCTATTATTTTTTTATAGGAATTTATCACACGGGATAAATTGTCACTGGCCTGCAGAATATCCCCTACATACAAGAGAGACAAAAATGACCTCCAAGGCTTTAGTCACGTTGTTCCCACTAACGCAGAGAGTGTTCAGTTGTCAGCTAAATACCCAGCAAGAAAAACCATGAATGGGCTATGAGCTCCATCACTCTGTGCCACACTTCTCTAAGCAATACCCTGACCTCTTCTAGCTCCACTGCAGTAACAAGGAAAAATGAGTCTAAGGTTGTTCCCCACAGCAACTCCCTCCCCCTCCCAAAGCAGCAGCTGTCCCCCATTATTGCTGCCATCCTCCTGAACCACCAGCTTTACCATCCATTCCTTGCCTGAACTGAAATGGTAAGCACAAAGAGGGAAGGATTGTCCTTCATCAAAGCAACAGGAACACACAGTGAGGTGACTTTACAGCTGAACCCTTGCACGGGGCAAAAAGCAATTAAAAAAGGACAAGTGTAGCTTAGCTTACCCAAACTGCTGTCATTATCCTCTGTCTCACTGGCCAGCTTGAACAGTGTCCGTCTTTTGGTTTCACACCTTTCGTAGAGCTCCTGGAAGGCAGATGAGGACAAAGGGTTTCACCAGCCAGAAGCCGCTGCCAGCAGCACCAGTGAGCACAGAACAGTCCCCAGAACAGACCAGTCCCACTGTGCTCGCTGTGGCTGCACTGCCAGGACGGCTCTCCCTGCCCAGCTCACGATGCTGAGCAGCGTTACATGAGCCCGGGGTTTGAACCCAACCTGCACTCCCAACACATCTCTCAGTCCTCCCTCTCATCAGCACTTATGGCCAAGTTCTAGTCCAAAAGAGATGTTCTCTCCTTGTATAACAGCCCCTAAAAGCCTGAGGAAGAGCAGAATCATGCTTCAGCAATTAGGCTTCAATTGTGCTGCAGCCACACAGCAGAAAGGTGGCAATAACAAAATGGTTCACAGAAACAAACCAGTTTCTTAAGCTTCTTACCACTGTTTAGGGACCTCGTTGTTAAAAATAAGTGATTTTAATTTTTTTTTAATTAGATAACATGCAAGTCTTAAAGGCTATGGGCCTACCAAGTCATCCCTGGTGATTGTTTTGATTTTTACTTTCCTCATGTTCTCCTAACCTTTTAACACAAGTTAAAACTCTTTCCCTGAAGGGGAGGGACTATTTTCTGCCCCATTCAGCCTTTAGTTTATTCATCCATTGTGCTGCAAGGGACAGTTATGACCTGCAACCCGTGTGTCCTTATAGGATCCAGAATTACAAACTGCAGCTTCCTGGTTCTGCCACGCGGCACCTTTGGAGAAGAGCTGCACCTCACTTCAAGCAGCTACTCCCCACCCGGTCTTTTGGTGAAGGGCACTAAAAACATCGGTATTTTCTTGCCTGCTGTTTGCAGCAACTGCTGCTGTTTCTCACCACTGCTCTCTGTTTTACTGCAGTGTTTGTAATTCTCTGCAAAACTCAAATCTGTAAGAAAGGACTGACTCCAGGACTGCTGGGAAGAAGCAGCAGCTCAGACCCACCTTCATGAGCTCCCTGTCGGCCTCTGAGGAGTCCTCTTTGCTGTAGTGAACCAGCATCTCATTCAGCAGCTTCACGTTGTTGTTCACCTCCTCCAGCGTGTGCATGCGCTTTGTGACCTTCTGGATCCGAGCCTCATCCTTCAGGGAGGAGAGCACAGGCAGAAAGGGTGAGTTTGCCCCCAAAAGTTCACAGTAACACAACCACTGATATTATCTGTAAATGTGTCACGTAATGGCTATTTGAGGTTAAGCTAGGAAAAAAGCAAACAAAACCCTTCTTCGTTCATGTGAAGCTTTGCTGATTTTATTGTCTTTTCACCACCATTCTGAAATTACAGGCAAACCCCTATTTCCAAAAAGTCTCATTAAATAGACTTCAATGAATAATTACACCACTAACAAAGTTCCCAGAAGTTCCTTTCTGACCTTTTCAGAAGATTTTTTTTTGTTCACTTGGTGCCATTTAACAAAAGAGATGTGTTTGAAGCAAAACATTTACTAGGAACAATGAGCACACTCTGGTGGAAAATGTCCACCCATCTCTGCTTGGAGATTCCAACTAAAGATGTAGGAGAGTCTGCCCTGGGGACAAGAGGAGCCTGAACGGAAATATTTTAGTAACCTATATGACCACTGCAGTCCAGAAGGTATCCTTGTATTTGCCAGAATCCCAGTGAGTCACTTCCTGGACTCCAGAGTTTGGAATGACTGCCATGGTGGATGCAGCACAGCTCTACAAACAGGAAGGTGTTTCCATGAACTTGTTTGTGAGAAGACCCAGTCCAGTCACTCAGTCCTCAGCTTCCAGGAGTGGTACCACGACGTTTCCACCAAACTTTGATATGAAATCCCACCTTGAGTGATGGGAATGTGGTTAATTACAACAAGGGACATCCAATTCCTGCCCCATCCTCCACCAGAGGCACCAACTGTAGACATTTCTGTGCCACAAACATCTCCCAGGTACAACCTAGAGACCCAGTCCTAAGCTCTCCGCCACTTGAAGTCAAATTGCTTAAAACCTGGAAAGCAGACTGCTGACCTGAACCAATCCTACAGGAATTTCTTACCTCTTTCACCATGGATTTTATGAGTTTGTTGGCCTCTTGTAAATCATCTGGGTTTTTGCTTTTCAGCAGCTTGGCTAGAAGCTGGAAGATAAGATGATAGTCAGGAAACAAATAAGGACCCTTGGGCAAAGGGAAAGGAATTTATGTGAACAGTTCAGGGAAAAAGGGATCCAGCCCAGTATTGGAAAGCTTCCATAGTCACAGGGACTTCAGCAGGAGTTATTTGGAGTTTATCTGTGTGAGTTGCTGCATTCCTGCTTTTACACAGGAAATGTTCTGGGAAATCTCAGGGACTTCTGATAGTTATTCCTCCCATACATTATTTTTCCTCCTGTGTGTGAAACATTCTCTGCTTTCCAGTACTTCAGAGCAGGATGGCACTTTAACAGGAGCAACCCCATAATGGTAACACAGACAAGGTCTTAACTGGAATTCTGGGCTAAGCAAGTGGACAAAGCAGTGAGTCCTGCAAAAGTACAGACCATCCCCCCAAAAATAAAAGCCACATTATTATACTTTGCTTCTTTATTCTAAATGTGGTCTGGGTAATCACTTTTCATTAGCGATTTTGACACAAGTCTTCACTGTACCTTGGATTTCTCCTCATCATCAAACACCGGGTTCTTGGGACGAGGCGGTGGAGAAGGAATCAGCGTTCTGTCTGCAGGAATCACGGGATCGAACATGACGATCCCTGAAAGCAGAAAGGGAAGCCCTGGGGGTCAGCACACACCCCCACACCAGGCAGGGCACACAGGTACTCCCAGGCTGCTGTCAAAGCCAACATCTGCCCCCTGACACTGCCACGCTGTTCCAAAATCCAAATCCCTGAGCTGACTTCCACCCGGATGTTCTCCCAACCCCACAACACAAACTAAAACCCTTCCTCAGGAAGGAGAGGAACCATTTTCAGCCCCATTCAGCCTTTAGTTTATCCAGCCACAGTGCTGCAAGAGACAGTTACAATTTGCAATCTGCGTGTCCTAATAGGACAGGATGGTTTCCAGAGCTTTCATGGAATCGATTTTCCTTGTGAAGCTACTGAGTTTTTTTCACTGTGCCTACACAAGAAATGTGTGTCAGCTGAACTAAAGGTACTGCTGCAAAGCCATTTAGTTAAAAGAACACAAAAGGCTACTTGGAAGCTCTTATTTCACTTTCAATTAGACTTGTTCGAATCATTTAATAACTACTTCCACGGAAAAAACCCTTTAACTTAAAAAAGACCCTTCAAACCAAAACAAAAGTATTTGCAAGGTCTTTTGCTAATTTAGTTAACAGAGCCAACCCAACCCTGCCCAAGGCATTTACACATAATGAAAAGCTTTTCAGAGAATTTCTCCCTTGTTCTACCTCCCCTCAGAGCTTGCTTTGACCCCATTTAATTAGAAGCTGTATATTTTGTGGCACTCTTGCTCAAAGCCCAGGCTGGGGAGAATGCATGAGCGAGCAGTTGACTCCCTACCTTGTCTCTTCAGCATGTAGTAGGCATCCTTGATTTTGGATTCCTCTGGCAATGCCACCGTCCAGCTATACAGCAATTCAATGACTTTGGATTTCACCTTCTCTGAGACTCGGTCCCCCAGGTACTAAGGGTGAAAGAAAAGATCCAAATTCTTCATGTTCTTAATTTCTTTTTTAAAATAAAGCTCTCTGGAAGCTCAGTGAAATACATTAAAAGGTGTATGATCCAAGATGATCTACAGTACATCTCATTAGGTGGAAAAAATTGCTCCTCTAATAGATTTGAAATAACAGTGAAGAGAAGCTTTGTGATTATCTTCAGAAAAAGAAAAAGCAGCTATTCTGCTGGCTCCAGGATTTTGCTATTTAAAAATTACAGCAATACAGAGAACCGCCCCCTCCCCTGTCTTACGGGAGAGAATCTGGGAATACATTGCTGCATCAATCACACCACAGGGAAGACTTTCAGCACATTAAACTCATCATGAATGCTGAGGGCCTGAGCCAGGCACTCTCTACACAGCAAGTCAGCAGAATGAGGACTAGATCTCCATGGTGTGTTGTCAAACCTCTTGTTTAAACCTCTGCATCACATTTCTCTTCCACCATCACTGGAGTTCTGTTTCTTAAAACAACACAGCCCAAGTTTAAGAAGCCTTTGAGTTACCTGAAGGGTTAGAACAACCCAGAGACTGCAGAGTGATGGCAAATAAGTACAACTTCCTGAGAAATTTAATAAGGCATAAAAAAACCCCAAACAACAAGAGCTTAGCTAACAAATGCTCTTGAATATAGACTAATAAGTGCAATGAGCCAGACAGAACACTGCAAATATTCTGGATGCTGCCTGCAGCTTACTGAGGTCAAACAAAAAGTAGCTGCAGCTCTAAGGCTCAAGGACTAACCTTTGGAGACACAACTTTTATTAACTCGTTTAAAAAACGAAACTTCCCAACTTCATTATGAAATCTTCTCCCACAGTTCTTCATACAAGCTTCCAGCACCTGCATTCAAGGAACAGAAAGAGGGGCTGAAAGGAACTCCAAAACCCTACAATAACAGTGTGTGTTCTGCTTAGAGGGGAGGTGAAGGGCCCGGCAGTGAGACAAGTGTCCCTGCTCCACACAGACATCAACCTCCCATCTTTGGGGACGACACATCAAGACAGGCTGGTGTCCCACCCTCAGCCAGGTGTACCTGGCTCTGTTATCTCGATCGTTGGCCTCAACAATGAACACAAACCTTGCCTGAAGATAACAAAGGAAAGCAGCTCAAACTAACCCAGAGTTGTTTCTGGACACTTTAGGGATGGAACTGTGCTCCCTCCCTCCCAGGGATCAGGGCATTCAGCTCCCACCTGACCCCACTGACACTCCCTGTGCCCCCTCTACTCCACACAGGTGATGCGATAGGATACGTGCCTGGATGTAGGAGGAGGGTAAGGACTACCTACTGTCAAGGCTTGGACTGCCTCCCATTCCTGCGGTGACTGGATTTTATGAGCCAGGAGCCTCACCGCTATCTGTGGCCTGGAACAGAGCAGAGCCCCGTTACAAACAGAGCACTTACACCATGGAGGATTTTCACACTTGCACAAATTCTGCTGTTTAAACAAAGCATCTTCCACATAATCAAATGGAAATACCATTCAACATTTTCATCTTTCCATCACAAAGGTTAACAAGAAATGTTCAGGGTAACTCTGCATGTATAAAAGGAAGAGAGGGGTGGTAGTCTGAGCCAGCAATTCCAGATTCCTCCTTGGGAGGGGCCAAACAACTGCCAGTACAGGCCCCAGCCCAGGAAATGATTACTCTTGCATTTGTTTCCTTTTTTTAATAAGAAAACACTTCTTCCTTAGCTCTCGGGAATGCTGTGAGCCAGGAGGTTTCCTCAGTCAAGCCCAGAAAGGATTTTAAAGATGCGAAGCCCCACCAGCACTATCAGAGGTAACCCCATTTTACAGACTGGCAAATGGAATAATTTTGGCCAGATGAGAACCCTGGAGCTGCAGAAGCTCAAATTAGAAGCAGAGTCAGAATTCCCAGTTTCCCAGTGCTCAGTCTGGATTAGCCATGCAGCCTTTCACAGGAGAGGCAGCATCTTCCCTCTGCTGTAGCCAGCTCTTCCTTGTGATATCAGCATATATAAAAGAAAATGTAAATGTTTGATGATGGAATTTCACACTTTAAAGTGTGAACATTAATTTATTAAGTCTAGAGCAGCTTGGGACACCCACCCTTCAAGTTCCTTGTTGATCTGGTCACAGAATCCGATGATGTATTCCCAGTCTTCTTGCCTGTTAGACGGGTTGGTGGCTTTATCTTTGGCAAGGGAAAGAGAACATGTTACCAATCAAGAGAAGAAACAGCATGAAAGGTCACACATTTCCTAGAGAAAAGCATCTGACATCCATCGCCAGCTCTAAAAAAAGGAGGAAGATGTTCACACATGGTATGTCTTTTCAGGGAAAAGGGTGTGTCCAAGTTGAGACATCCCAACACCCTGTAAGAACCACTGCTTTCCAAAGAAAACAGGTGCCAAATCTCAAGCATTTAGAGACAGGCTATTCCCATATCCTAAATGAGAGCACGGGATAAAATATTTCAGCTCACAGTTTCCTCTGCCTGAAATGCTGTTTCTTTCTATCTGACTGTAACATTAAACTCTTTAAAGGTTAAACCCTCACACTTTCTACAGATGAAATTATTTTTGTATTCCCTGGGAATTTTGCAGAAGCAAGAGCTGGAACATCAGATGTTTAATATCAGTCATTTAGCATTAGCACTTGCCTTTGGAATGCCAGCTGATTTGATTGATGCCTTATCATGTCTCCTGGGATTTATGAACTGAAATTTATTATTATACACTGAGTTCTTCTTGCAAGTAACAAACACTGCAGCCTGCACCTGATCAGGAACTCAAATCCTACACGCTGAAGCCACGAGATCGATGCTTTCCTGACGGGGCTATTTCAGGCTGCTGAAGGATCCTCCCTGAAGCAGCAGGACCCCACTGACTGTACTGATTGCAGAGCAGTGAGGCTATCAGCATCTTTTCTGGTTATGAATGCATCTTCTCCATGTACTTTACTTAACCCTGATGCAGCAATGAATTTACAGGAGATCACGTTCCTGCTCTAACCTAATTTTCCAGCCAACACGACCAGACGTGATGGTTTTTCTTTCTTGTAAGGGAGGAAACAATGCACTGGACCTGTCCCCATATATCTAAGAGCTGGCATTTAAGAAACCTTCCTCAAAATTTTAATATGAGGGAAAGAAGTTTAGGAAATAAAATATTGCTTAGTCAGATGGTACAGAGCAGGGGATGCAGGGCAGGAAAAAACCCAGCACACATCCCTGGACTTTCATCTCGGAGGGAAGCACAACAAAACAAACAAATGCTGCATTACCAAGTGTCATTTTTTATCATCATTAAAACATATCCTTCTCCCTTTCCAGAGACAGCTAGAACCAGCTGCGAGGCATCCACTCCAAACCCTCCCTTTCCCAGTGCACCTCAGCTCTCCCACTGTGCCCATCCCGCGAGGTTTGCTCAGGTTTTCCTCCTCACTGAATGATACTCATAAAGCAAGGAGATTTTTCCATGGATTGCATGGTAAAATATTCCACAGGTGAATCTCTGTGCCTGCTGCTGACCTTCATGGGACCCTAGATAAGCACAAGGCAGCTGTCAGGGAGGAAGAGCTGCAGGATCACATCCTGCAGAACTCGCTGAGCTACCAGGCTGGTCTTAAACTCAAGAGATTCAAGGGAGGCTCAGTTTAAAAGGCAACTTCTGCAGAGCCAAACAACTGTTCCAAACATGTGGCATCTAAACCTTATTACCATATTTCCAACTGCTGAACACCCTGGAAGCATCATGAAACCACAGACTCACAACAATCTAAAGCCTCTTTATGCAAGTCAAACAGCACCATGGTGGTTTGGTGCTCCAAAGCACCTCTTGTGCTCGGCAGGCCCAGAAGAAAAACACTCAGTTCCTGGCTGGAATTAAGGGAATTTACTTAATAAATGCAGGAGGAGCGCAAACAGATAAGGACACACAACCAAATGGACTCTGTTGGCTGCACATCCTGAAATTAGGAAAATGATGTGGTACAAACAGGAGAATGTAACCAACATTTCCATGTTCCCAGTGTTAATTTTAAAGCTGTTCCAAATACCTCCAATTTTTCTTTGCAATGACACTGGATTATTTCATGCTCTCAGACTCATCTAAGTTTTTTCTGCAAAAGCTCTCACACGAAGACAGTGAAGTCTCAGAAGGAGAGAGTGACTGGCAAAGAGAAGTGCTGTTCCACATGAAGAAACTCCCTATTTCCAACATCCATAAAACCTCCATGTGAAGCCTTGGTTCATAAAAGTTAATGAGCTTCATCACAAGTCCTGCCCTGGCTCTGGGGATTGATGGGTTTGCATGACACAACACAACGGGGTGTATGGATACCTGCTCCCAGCCTCAGCACAGCCACATGAACTCAGCATCCCAGCGGAGCGGAATCACCTCACTTCACCCTTCCAGGACAGCCCTACAGGAAGCTGTGTCACGTCTATCAAGTTGTGGCTTAAAATCCTCTATATTTATGCAGAATGCTTAAAATGTGGGCAAGGAGCTCATCTGTGCTGCTTCATAAATATGCTTCAACCCTTATGTGAAAGGATTCACTACGGAATGAAGAGCTGGTGCCCTGCAATATCAAGTCCTTGGCTTTTCTGTTGAAACTGCCAACCAAGGCCCATTTGGTACCAGGTATTTGCTTCCAGAGACATTTGTCCACCTGGTCCCCTCCTGAAAATCCCATTTCACACTGGCAACCACATGAATCTAAATTAGCAACCTGGGGACTGAAGTCTTGGCACTACCCCAGTCCTGCCACCACTTCTGCCTCAGTTTTCAGCTTTTTTTAATGTGCTCAGGACAAACGAAGCTGCTTGGTACCCACCCTGAGCCACTCAGCCCTCAGGTGCTCTGCCACAATGAAATGCTAATGAGGCAACATTCAGATTAATAATTAGATATGAAACAAAGGTGTTTGTTTTCTCTAGAGAGAAACGATGCTGGAACGCAGAGAACCACAGAGCAGCTGGAATGAAGAGAACCACAGACCATTAACTGGCCAGTAATGAATGCTCCTGTTTTCCTGGGTTCACTTCTCCACTGAAATGAGACAAAAGCCACCCTGACAAAGAGCTTCCCCAGGTCAGGCTTAGCCTATGAATTGGGAATCCCCAGCCCAGGCATGTCCAGTCTAACAGTCGGACTCTGTTTGCATCCCTGGGCAGAAAAGAATGCTGAGCCAGACAAACCAAGGGAAAAAGAAATTAAGACAATTATAATATTTTATCCATTTGCATCTGTTCCACAGTGGAACATTGCCTTAGCCTGACATGAGTGGGGTACAAGAAGCTTCCTCTTGGATGCAGCAGGAAAAGCAGCACTGGAGTCAAGGGCTCCAGCTGTGTTTGTACAACTGACATTATCTCCTAACCTTCTGTTCCAGCTCAGTGCAGCAGAGCCTGGCAGCCAGGAGGGGACAGGAAGGATCACCTTCTCTCATCCCAGCTGCCTGGAACGAGGCAGGACACACAGATGCCAGATCACCGCTGGTTGAGGCGCAGATCTCGCTGCAGCAGCAGGACACGAGGATGATGTTACTTCATGGGTCTGTGACTCCACCTGATGCCAGAGGCAGGGCAGCAGGAGGCTGCACACCACCAGAGAAAAATAAAAAAACATTTTCAGTAAGAAATGCTCCATCTTCCCGTGGCTGGGAAGTTGGCTGTGCTGCTGAGCCATTCCCTCAAGGCTGGCATTAGCCACAGCTTTGTGATGATTACCGAAAAAACCCCTCGGGATGGCAGGTGAAAGCCGGGAGCTGCACCAGCTCTGCCTGCCCGGCCTCACGACTCGGCCGGCAATTCCCGGACAAGGAAGGCTCCGCACTCCCCGCGATGGGAGGGGCGAAACAGCCACACCAGCAGCGATCGCTGTAGCAGTGACCTGGCATAAAAGCATCCTCCTGAATCAGAGAGCAGCAGTCAAGCCTTGAAAAACGTGTGCCCCTCTGCAATCAGGCTCGCTGCAATGCCTCTCACAGTGAGTAAGGCCTTTGCAACTCTTCCCTTTAGCCCCTCGGCCAAGGACAGATCACCTCTCATTTAACTTCCTCAATTAAAATAATAACCCCACAAAACAAGCAGCCAGGAAGCGTTCCAGGCTATACAACCCAAAATATCCTTCCTACTAGAGATATTTTCACACACAAACTGGACTGGGTGAGTCAGCTCTCCTCGGAGAAAGATCGCAAGGAAGGGATGTGGGTGTTCCTTCTTGTGTCTCACTGGCTACAACAAAAGATATTGACAAATTGTGGGAGTTCAGAGGAGGAGCAAAAACGGTGAGGGGACAGAAGGGATTGAGCTAAAATGAGAAGAGCTGAAAACATCTTTCAGCCAGTAACTCGTATAACAGATCATGACAGCATGTACATGTTTGAATTTTATATAAAAATACCAAGAAAGAAGGAGAATTATCTAATCTTGTTTATGGAAGGATAGCTCCAAGGATAACACGTTTTGCACTCTGAGGTATTTGGGGTAATGACCATCTTCTGCTGTTTGACCAGTGCCTGACTACCCGGAACTTCACTTGCTGCCATAATCAAACAAATAACTATTTAAAAAAAAAATAAATCTAGGCAACAAGCTACGATGTGCAGGATGGCCTCCCAGGGACAGCAGCAGGAGCTCCTGTGTGTGGAATATATGAAAAACAATTACAGTTATGACTGATTCATTCAGGAATCACAACCCTGTGGTCTGTACAGCCAGAGCCCAAATGCCACGGGCAGCACGGACAGACACACAGACAGGAGACACTCAGCAGGGGCTGCGCATAACGAACAACGGGGGTTTGTCCCCTCTAACCTTTAAGGTACCCTATCCTGACAAAAGGGTTTGGTATATTCCAGCCTGTACAGAATGGACGTCCACAACTACCCCGAAACTGCAGCCAGGCATAAAGCAGGATTCGTCTGCTTGAAAATCACAGTTGTGTAACACAGGAATACAATCCATCTGGGAAACCCCACAGTTCTGAGCCTCACGAACAGCACTCGGGCTGTACATTCGGCTGGGCACAACCCAGGAAGGGAAGAGACGGGAGGCACAGACACGAACCGTATGACCCTTTATGGACAAGGAAGAGCAGCAGCCCCGCAGGAGCTGAGCAAGGCGAGCTGCAGCCCTGCCCGTTCCCCTCCTCTCGCACGGGGAGCTGGTGCCGGCCCCCACCCGCTGCCGCGCCCGCAGCGAGGCGACCGCCGGCAGGGGCGGCCCCGGCTGCTCCCCCGGGACGGTGCTGAGACCCCGTGCCCGCTGTGCTGAAACTGCCCCGCGCCCGAGCGGCTGTGCCAACACGGCCCCAAGGCGCTGACACCCCCCGGCCTCCCCGGGACGGCCCCGGGGCTCCCGCCCGGCTGAGGGGCGGCGGGGTCGGGAGAGCGGGGGTTGCAGGGAGGCGATGGGAAGGGGCTGCGGGGCCGGGGAGCAGTGGGGCCGGGTGCCGGAGGGGGCCGGGCGGTGCCCCCCGCCCGCGGTACTCACTCAGCCACGACTCCAGGCTCTCCCCCTCAGCCTCCGCCATGTTGCCGNGATGGCGGCGCCCAGCGCGGCGGGGCTGGGGCGGCGGCTGCGGGCCTGGCTGCCCCGGTGAGCGGGACACGGGCCGGGCGGGCTCCCCGGGGCTTGCACCCCGCCGGAGGAACACGGGCAGCACGGGGGGAGGCCGGAGGAGCGGCTCACCGGGAGCACACAGGGGTGCAGGGAGGGCGTGAGCCGCACCGGGAGCACACGGACAGGCCGCCCGCCTGTTTTTGCCGGGCTCATACAGGCGCAGAATTATCAAGGTTGGGAGAGACTTTTAAAGTCATCCAGTCCGACTGTGCACCCGGCACTGCTACTCTAACCCCCAAACTGCATCACCCAGCGCCAGGTCCAGGCGCCTCTTGAGCAGCCCCAGGGATGGGGACTCCACCGCCTCCCTGGGCAGCCGCTTCCAATGCCTGGCCACGGGAACAGTGAAAAAAGGAACAGAATCCCGCGCTGAGCTGCTCGCCCCACTGCCCCGTGATGCCTCACACATCTAACGTGTCCTTCTGAGGCGTGTGCACATCTGTGCACATCTGTCTGCATCCCTGTCACCACACAGCACCTGCGCTGTGTCACAGCCTCGCTTCTCTTCTCCTTGCAGGGTAATGCCGGTGAGATGGAGCCGCTACAACCCCAGCTACCTGGAGCCAGAAGTGAAAAAGGAATTGTATCAGAAACCTTTAGAGGAGCTGACCGAGGAGGAAAGGGAACTAATGGAGCTTAAGGCTCTTCAACCCATCAAAGCTGCTCCTCCCGCTCTCTCCAGTTCCGTGTTCAGCGACCCCATGATCAGGTCAGAGAAAGCAGCAGCTCCTCCTCTCTCCAAACAACCTGGGAGCTGTGCTGCCCTCCTCGACCTTCACCTGCGGGCTGCACGTGTCCTTCTGCTACAGCACAGTCCCGATATTGTGGGTTAACCTTTCCCCATCAACCAGTCCATTGTCCCGCAGTGATCAGAGATAATTACAGCAGATCTGGCAGCACCCACACTTAACCGGGGGAACAACACAAAGGGATGGGGGTGGGGGGCTTATTTCGGTGGGTGCTAAAATCAGAATTCATCTCAGATCCCCTCTGACTTTGTGTCTACAGTAAATTCACCAATATGATGATGAAGAGTGGAAATAAAGTGCTGGCCAGAAGCCTCATGTCTCAGGTAAGAACTCCTGTTTCTTCTCAATATTATGTTAAAACAAGACAAAATGGAAGGCTGGGATGTCAAACCCACTGAAATTTAAAATTGCCAGAACTCAGGTGGTCTATCCCTGTGGTCCTGATGTGTTTCCTCTGCCACACATTGCTGTCAGCATGATTCCTCTGATAAACCAGGATTTGTTTGCTAAAATGTGCATTGCCCCAGCCTTGTTAGCTCGCAGAGAAGGTGACGTCTTCACGGAGAACCTTTTCTTTGCATCCTTCAGTATCCCTGTGTCCTTCTGCACTGCATAAATGCAGAGAACACCATTAAAAACCATAATTTTCTCTAAAAATCATCTTTCCAGCTCTCTGTCAAGCCTTACCTTCTGTATAACTTGCCCTTGAAGTCCCACAAATGTGTCACCCACATGACACAGCTTTGAGCCTGCTCCAACCCACAGCAAGCGGTATTAACTGGTGGTCCCATCTGGTCTGTTCCACGCTTGAAATGGAAGCACATTGTGCCCAGAGGTTCCCAATTAACGGCTGATTCCTTGTTACAGAAAAGCACACGGGCTCGGGAGTCCAGGCTCTGCAGGGGAGGATGCTCAGTGCACAGACCCCAGTTCCTGCCTCCACTTTGTCCCTGCCCTTCCCTGGCTTCTGGCCCAGCTTTGTGCTGCTCATCCCCCTCACCCCAAATGCAATGTCTGATAAAAGTGACCGAAGAGCTGGAAGAGGGTAAAGAAAAACTTGAGTTAAAGAATTCCCAATGGATCTTTTGCCTGTGGGGCTGGAGAACCAGCTGCTCAGGTGAAAATGGGGTGCCTGTAAAAGTGATGTAGCCTCGTGAAGTGGCAGAATCCACCGGCTCTGTATGTCTCTTTTCTTGCCTTTCTTCCAAGACTCTGGAGGCCATTAAGAGGAAGCAGCTGGAGAAGTACCACAAAGCTCCAGAAAATGAGAAGGAGACAATTGAATGCAACCCCTACATCATTTTCCACCAGGCTCTCAAGAACTGCCAGCCCATCATCGGGCTCAGCAACATCACCAAAGGAGGCAAAACCTACCAGGTGAAAGGGGGGGCTGGGAGCACATCTGGTTGGGAGACAATGAGCTAGAGAGACAGATGAGCTGGTTTCCACTGCATCAGCTCAAGATCTTCTCCCCTTGGAGAGAGCCTCTTTGCAGTCTGGAATAAAACAGCACCTAGAAACTGTCCAAAATCAGGATCCCAAACTGTGAGTATTGTAATTCCCCTGTCACAGAATCACTAAGGTTGAAAAAGGCTTCTAAGAACAATCAAGTCGAGGCATTAATCAGCAGTAGTCTCTGCTTCCCTGACTAGATGTGAGGAGAAACACACAGACAGTATTTTCCAAGGAGACAGAGATCAGCAGCAAAAGAGTTGGTGGTCCTTGGACTACCACTCCCATCCTTTCTGCTGCACAGTGTTGCTTGTGGAGAGGTCCTGAAGAAGCCCTGGGGCAGAATGGGTCACCTAGATCCGGTGGGGTATTTAAAACACGAGCAGAACCTGTCTCTGGGTATGGGCTCTGCAACCCTCGGGGCCTGAAGGAGAGGTGAGATGTGGAGGCATTTGGAATGAGATGATCTTGAAGGTCCCTTCCAACCCAAACCATTCTGTGATTCTGTGACTGCTCTGTACTCAGTGCAGGGATGGGGTGACCATCTCCTAATGCGAACCAGCCTGGATCCAGCTCCCAAACAGGCCAGAATTTCCATTTTGGTAGCAGTGGCCAGTTCCTACAGACAGAGCAGAACTGGCAGCGCTCAGCTGTTGGGAGCGGGTCTGGCTGCAGAGAGCAGCACAGTGAACATCTGCAGGTGCCAGCTGGTGCTGTGTGGCTGCTGGGGAGGAGCAGGTTGCTGATGACTGCCGTGGTTTAACCCTTTCCCAGGTGCCCGTCCCACTGACGGACAATCGGAAGCGCTTCCTGGCCATGAAGTGGTTGATCACCGAGTGCAGGGAGAACAAGCACCGCCGGACGATGATGCCAGAAAAGCTCTCCCAGGAGCTGCTCCTGGCCTTCAACAACGAGGGGCCCGTCATCAAGAAGAAGCACGTCCTGCACAAGATGGCAGAGGCCAACCGGGCGTACGCCCACTTCCGCTGGTGGTAGGGACCCTGCGTGGGACACGCTGCCACGGCCTGGAGAGCAGAGCCCCAGGGCTGCCAGCCTGCGAGAGGGAAAGGTGGAACATCCCTTGCAGGCAGCTTCTGATCTAAGCTGGGGGAAGCTCACACGATCCCCACGAGGTTCTTTTTCTTTGTGCTTGTTCGGATGGGGGAAGGGGGAATCAGAGTTACCAGCCCCAGCAGGGATGCTCCAGTTATTTCATAATCACTTCCCTGTGAAGACAAGCCTTAGATGTTTTTCTTACAGCAACGCTAAACAAAACCATCGTTCACTTACCTGTTTCCTGGGGCTCTGAAAGTCTCTCTGCTCCTCAAATCAGCAGTTTTTGGCTGCAGAGCTCAGAGCAGAGCTGGATCCTCTTCCACACCATAACCAGCCTTAGAGGGATTGGTACAACAGGCAATAAAAGGCCCTTTTTGATTTTTGGTTCTGGTCATCAGCGTCATTGTCTGCACAGATTTGATGGGAATGTCAACAAGAAATAAAACCAGTTTTATGGGAAAGGTTTCCCGATTCCAGACCTTTTTCTCTGTTGCTCCAGCTGCCCTGGTTGTGTAAAGTCCTGAGGCCCTACACTGGAGCAGAAACTGAGTTATCACAGCCTTAGGGCTTCAGCCAGGAGCAACCCTTCAGTATTGCTCAGAGCTCAGCAGCTGCACAGGGAGAAAGCAGGGCACAAGTTAGTGGAAAACTTTTATTAGAAAAAAATCCTTTGATAGACTATTTTGTTTCCTTTCTTCCTCTCCCATTCTTATAAGAAACATACCACAGCTGCAACTCGCAAAATTCTGAACAAACGTGATAGTTATTGTATAAAACTTATAAAACCCATTCCTACATGTGCTCAGGGACCTCTCCTGTCGCCGGCTGCCCCGTGGCAGGGATTCCTGGCTGTGGGAGAGGCTGTGTGCATGCAGGTGCAGCCAGCATTGCTGGAAGGAGTCTGGGAAGAATAGCACTTGGTTGAGCTGTTTGAGGCCACGGGGTGTTCTGTGGCGTGTCCCAGAGAACCAGGTACAACCTGAGCTGGGAGATTTCCCCGCTGCCTCCCACAGCGCTGCTGGCTTTGGCGTGAAGCAAAATGTTCTCAGCCTAAACTGTGCTTTCCTTAACACTCATAGAAAATGCTGGTGTGAGCTAGAAGCCTCCCGAGCCCTTTGCTGGCAGCAGCCCAATATTAAGACAAAATCAGTGGGAGAACTTGCTGGGTTATGTGTGCCCTTCCCACCGCTCTGAACCTCCAAAGTCAGAGCAGCACCAGCTGCATCTGACAGTAGGTGCATAGAGGCTCCAGCCAGTATAAACTCTATTTACAGGAAGTGCTAGAAAATTAATGTGAAAAATCCCAACTTGGTACGAAGCTTGCTGGTGAAAGTGCTGGGGACTCCCCTCCTGTGCCGCGGGAGGTTAATCCGTCACTTCACTGTAATAATATTTCTGGGCAGCGTCCGTCATCTTCCAGTCAGCAGCCCGGAACTCGATGATCTCCAGCAGCAGGAGCTGGGACAGGGAGCTGAGCCCCTCCTGCAGAAGGAAGCCATCTCGGAGGAGGGAGAAGAGCTCGTCCATCCGCTGGGAATTCATCTTCTCCAGCTGCTCACCGATGCGGTGGAGCTGCAGGACCAAGCAGTCCACCTTCAGGAGGAAGAGCAGATGGCTGAGCACACAGCAAGGGAGGCTCCTCTGTACCCCCAGGGCTGTGCTTTTTACAGGTCCTTGGCAGGACAAGAGGCACATCAGCAGCTCCTCCCTGCACTCACCTCCTCCTCCTTCTGCAGGCTGTCGGGCTGTGCCAGCCGGAACAGGCAGTCGTACACAGGGTTCACCAGAGCCATCATGGGCATGTTGTTCACCTGCAAGGAGAGAGGAGCATCGTCACCCTGGGGCCAGAAAGGAGTCTGCAGCTATTTTAAATGGTTATTCCCTTGCTGCTTTCCAAAGGAGAAGGGAGCAGGATTTAGTTGTGCTGTATTAGTGGGATTTACATCAGAGATCAGACATCTGCGTCTCCAGGAACCAGAGGAGCTGAACAAATGATGTAAAAACATCTATTTTTAAATGTAAGCAGGTAGTCATGGGAAATACACTTGTTCCAGCAGTATTTTTCCTGCCTGCAGCTCTACTTGCATCAGTTTTACATTTACTCCAAGCAGGAATTCAAAGTTCACACACTATAAAGGCCTGAAGGCAAACTCAGCAAACCCCACAGCAGCTAAACCAGTCCAATCTGGGAACAGGCAAATCAGGGGATTTCAAACACCAGATGCAAAATGAGGAAGCTGAGACTTTGTGACTGTTCCTGAAGACGTCCTCTGCCTCTCCAGGCCTGTAGATAGCACCAGCCCTGGCAGCATCCTTGTGCTGAGAACCAGCTCTGGCCCCCATGGCCCTGGGGCTCTGTACAACACCCCTGCCCTGATATCCTGGGATGCCCAGGCCCTTCTGGCACTCCAGGCAGCAGCAGCCAGGTGTTCCTGCTCCAGCTCCTCACCCTCAGGTAGTCGAAGATGTTGCAGATGAAGGTGACGTAGCAGATCCAGGCCTGGAGTGAGCGGGTGCGCAGCTCCTCCCTGTCCTTGTACTCCTGCTGCAGCCGGTTCAGCAGGCTCCTCCGGAAGATGCTCTGGCCAACTTGTTTGCTCTCTGCCTACGAGCCCACAAAAGCAGGATAGAGGGATGAAACAGGGGTGCCAGAGGGGCAGGGGGATGCAGATCTCCTCCTGTGATTCCCAGAGAGGCAGAAAAGCTGCAGCTCATTCCCTGTGCTGGCCCACTGCTCCTCGGGATGCTGCCACTGCATGGGGCAAGTGGCAGGACAGGAGAGATGGCCAAGGAGCCAGAGCACATGGCTGGGGCAAAGCCTTTCCACAGCCCAGGGACAACCCACACAACACAGCCCAGGTGTTTCGCTGTCCAGACGCGAGCTCTCACCTGGATGATGGTGTAGCAGATGCGCCCGGCCTCCTTGCTGAACACACAGTCTTTGAGGGACTGGTCCACTATAATATTGGCCACTTTCTCCAGGTCCACATTACTGGGGTCTGCGGAGAAGAGAAATTCTGTCAGGAGCCAGCCCTCCTTGGCCCCTGATTGCTTTGGGGTACCTGGAAAGCAACCAAGGTCTGCGCAGGGCCCGGTACAATCACGTTAAATGTGATTTAACTGCGTGTGGCAGAGGAGCTCGTAAAAACCTGCTGACCTTTGAGGGCTGTTTTCAGCAGCTTCTGGGTCTCGGAGTCGAAGGACTGTATTTTGTACTCTTCTTTGCCCGTTTCCCCCATGACTGGTTTCCTCCAAGGGCAAGAGTCAGGGCAGTGGATGAGCTAGTGACAGTCCCTGGGGAGGGAGCACACAGAGCTTAGTTGGACAGAGGCAAATCTTCACTCACTTGCCATTCGGCAAATCCCAGGTAGTGCTGGAGCACAGGCTGTTTCCTGACAGCTCCCCACTCCTCTTTTATTAGGGCACCAACTCCAGCCCTAGATCCAGGCGAATCTTCATTCCCACATCTTTTAAAGCCTTGTTTCCTACCAGCTGATGACAGAACTTAATCTTCAGAGCTTTTATATTTATCTGATATGAGAAACATGTTACAGGCAAAGCAGACCCAAATAAATACCTGTCTCACCTCAGAATGTTTCCCTGTGGCTGTATCAGGGAGCACACACTGCTCCTTTGGATCTTTGAAACACCAATTCGGCTGCTTTCATACAAAAATCTGTGAAGAATCAAAGCCAGCACAAAAGCATCCAACACACGCGCACCAGAGCACCTCTCCCGCACCAGAGCCAGGCTCCTTCAGCTCCCAGTGCAACACAGCAAACTCAGCAGCCAAATCCCCAACAGCAACAGCTCCCATCTCATCCCTCTGCAGACAAGAACTGCTCTGCAGCACCGACAGTGCTCCTCGATAGTCTCTAGATTGATTTTCTTCTGCTTCACGATACAGGGAAGACAGGAAGAGGATACGCACGGCACAGAGAGGCAGGGCCTGCTTTGATCCACACAGGGTCTGCTGGATGGAAATGCAGGGCTGGCCAGACCGGCAGCACAAACAGGGAAGGCAATCGGCCAAATGAGTTTTGCCAGCTCGTCGAAATTCCTCTGCCATTACTCACCCCTCTCTGCAAAGAGGTCCCTATCCAGACCGAAGCCCAAGAGCCTTTATGGGCAGGGGACAGGTACCGTGGGCTGTTCCCTCACACACAGCACCGCAGTAACTCAGAGCCGAGAGCAGCCCCATGGGGGTGATCCACCTGCTGACGCTGCTCTCGCAGCCAAGGCTCTCACCTACCCTGGGACCGGCACAGGAGTTTCTTTCCCAGGTGGATTCACAAGCAGCTGGGTGCCCTCCGTGCCACGCTTGGTTGGCAAACACCTTCCTAGCCGACCTCTCCTCTCTGCATCTGCACTCATGCCACGCTGCACTGCCAGTGCAGCAGCCCGAGATCACCAGCAGCCCCGTGTCCCAGCGGCAGCATCTCCGCGCAAAAGGAGCCTGGGGAGAGCTCAGAGCCTCACGCCGCAGAGCGGGAAGCGCCCGAGCCCGTCTGGCAGCGTCTGTGCCGCCGCCCAGCCCCTCTCCCGGAGCTTCCGTCCCCACGGCTCCCTGGCATGGCCACGGCTGCTTTGAACTGCTGTGCCAAACAACCCTGCCCACAGCAAACCACAGCGTGTCAACACCGAGCCAGCCAGGTCTCGCCTGCACCAGAGACCCTGCTGCCAGCACCACCTTGTCTGAAGGGCTGGTGGCAGTGGGTGACATGGGGCACCTGTGGGTACCGACTACTCCTCTGCCCCGGCCCCTGCTAGACGATCCGTCCCGGGGACTGACACGGTTGGGATCAGCACCCTCAATCTGCCGGTGATCCACCAGCTCAGCTGCCAGGGCACCTCTGACCTGCGGGGTCACACCTGGCAGTATGGGCTGGGCAAGTCTTGGCCACCACAAGGAGAGGGAGAAGAGTAGAGAGTCTCCTCTGCCGCCCCACAGAATCTGCCCCAGGGGCTCTACCAGCCCCCGAGACCCCCATCCCATCCCCGCCGAGCCGCAAGTGAAATCCCCGGCGTAGAGACGCCTCTTGCCCGGGGCAGCGGGACCACCGGAGCCCCCAGGAACCCCCGCCGCTGCTTCCCGTGGCTCCAGCCCCGCGGCTGGCGCAAGCCCAAGGGCCACCGGGCCGAGGGAGAGGCGGATCCCGGGGAAAGCAGCCCCCGCGCTGCCCCGGGCAGGGCAAGGGGAGCCGGGCGCAGCCCCACCGACCTGCCGGCCGCCCCCGCTGTGTCCTCCGGCCGCCGGGGCATCGCCGGCACCTCCCGAGCTCCGCGCCCTCCCGGCACGGCCCAGGTTTCCTCTTAGGTCATTTCCTCGCCCGAGCCGGGGGAGGGACGGGCCGGGACGGGCGGGAGAGCGGCGGCAGCTGCGGCAGCGCCACCGCCTGCGAGCGCCGGGCCACGGCGGGCTGAGCCCCGGTACGGCCGGCAGCTCCTCGGGAAAGCCCCGCGCACGGCCGGCTGCCCCGCCAGACACCCTCCCGGGCACGGCCGGCTGAGCCCCGTGCCCCTGGGCACCCCAGGGCACGGCCGCTGCTTTTCCGACTCCCCCCCGCCGGCGGGTCGCGGGCAGCACTCACCCCTCGGTCCCGGTCCCCCGCGGGGCTGTCCCGGCGCTCCACGGGTGATAACGGCGTGAATTCCGCCCTTCCCTCCGGGCCGGGGCAGGCTGCAGCCGAGCGGTATAAAAGAATGAATAGGAAAAAAGTCAGGAAAGGGGAGATGCACTAACCAACGCACTGCAACAGGAGCCGAGTATGGTATAAGACACTTCACGCTTTTCCTCTCAAATCTCAACCACTTCACAAGGGAAGACCCCCTCAGAGGGTGAAGCCTTCACAACAGAACAGCGAGGCTGCTGAAACCAGGGAACAGCTGAGGTAACACAGAACGAAGAGTTTGGGAACATTTTCCGTAGCACTGCATGGCCTGGATGGATACAAACAAAGCCTGAACTCACCCACCGACGGTGTGAGGCTCAGGACTGGCCACCACAGCTCCAAAAGCCCCTCTAGGACACAGCACAAATCCCCCTTGGCTGAACCCTGCTGGTGCAGTTCTCAACAGCGATACCCAACAGAGACAGTACAGTTCTGCCTACTGCTGAGGAGCACCCACAAGCCAGCGATGGGAAGGGAAATCCAAATGGCTCCCGTTGCCCCATGCTCTGGGCCCTGATTATTCTTCCTCTCTTTCCAGCAGCAGGAGGGCCACGATATTCCTGTGGGATCCAGCATAGGCACCAAGAGGAAAGGAATAAACCAACTGTAGCCAGACACATGCTAACAAAATATTTAATGTACCTTGTCTCAAAGGTAGGCACACACTTGTGCGTGTTGTGCTCAGATGCTTTCAGCAAACAGCAGCTGCAAAGATCCACTCAGGCAACACAGCAAAACGCCACAGTTACAGTTTCTACATCATAAGAGAAACTTAAATCCAGATTAAATATGATATATTCCAGTCCTGATTGTAAAACATTAATTTCTTGTCAAAAATGATGCCGTGCAGCCCTGGATGAGCATCCTGAGAATGGGAGTGTCCTAGGAACTCGGTGAGCCAGCCAGCCGTGCAGGAAGCAGCATGTTCCTCGCAGATCTTGAGCGTCCGAGGCCGGCTCAGCACCGCGGTGGAGCCGCAAACAACCACGGCACAACTTCTCGCCAACGCTCTGCCTGCTAAGGAGCTTTAGGACGTTCTGATGGTAAAAGGCACTAGAAGAAAACAAACGCAACTGCTGAGCAGCTTGTGAGGTGAACGGCAGGCAAATCCCTGGTGATAGGATTAGCTTGGACAGAAATCCCAATGGTCAAAATCGGCCAAGTCTCACAGCGAGGCACTTGCTGCGTTGAGTCACTTCTCACTGAACGGGAGCACGCAGCTTCCGAGAGCAAATCTGTTCCAGCACATGGGAGAACAAGGGGACCACAGATCTCTCCCATCTCCTGCTCCTCTAATTCCAAGAAATTTAGCTCCTCACAGCGTGTGCTTTGCCAGAGCAGCATGAGAAATAAGACCTGTCCTCCTAGTGCTGCATTCAGCCTCAATCCCACACAGAAAACAACATTCAACAGCAAAGTGCACATGAGAAATCGATGAGGGACAGATGCTGCTGATCAGAGGTGAGTGATCAAGCGACTGTTGGATGCAGCTCCTAATATTGCTGAGGTTGTCATGTCTTTCTCCCTCTCACTGGAAGCCCAGATGCCTTTACTGGCCTGTAAAATTTGTGACTCAGAGCCCAAAATCCTCCAGCCAGGGAGTGTCTCTTCCACAGCCTGGGCCAGACAGGCACAACTTAAACTCCAGCTCTGCCATCTGTTGGGTGGAGGCAAGCTCAGCTAATGCGGAGCGGAGGAAAAAACTGCCCCAGAGAGGAAAAGCTGCTCCATACTCTGTGGAGCAGCCAAGCTGCCCATGCCTGCATCACTCCACAGCACCCTCGAGGAACGTCATCTTAGCAGAGCACAGATCTTCCTGTTCTTTCCTCCTGCTGAGTTCCCCAGCAGTTTCCCCCTATTTTGTGCGGTTTAACAGCAGCTCTTTGACATATAGTGGAAAACAAGTCTTGCAATGTTTAGACAGGACGGATGAGTCCCCATTTCCTAAGGAAGCCTAGGTCAGCACTGAACATTTTCTGCTGTGGCCTGTCCCTGCTAACCATGACGGCATTCCTCTAACCAGCAACAAAAGACAATAACAAACCCACCCCGTTTGTGTCTGTTTGAAAAGGAGACATTTCTCTCCCGCAGAAGGATGTCATAACCCTGAGTTCTTTACTCCTTATGATGCCTTTCCAAGAACAACAGGTGAACAATAAACAAAGGCTAAACTTTGTTAAGAAGGTTTTGAGGAATCTCAGAAGAGCCTAAGTAACACAGGAAAATGTCAATAGGGTTTGAGGCACTTGGAGAAATTTCACATTTTCTACATTTTCTCCTCTAAACAGAACTGCAATTTTTAGAGTACATGCAACTCTCACTCCCTCTTTAAGACTCACATATCGGCCTCCTGCCTGACACTGACACTGCTCAATGAATTTAATTTTACGCTGCTCTCAGTCACCAGCAGTGAATCGGCCACTTTGTACTCCAAGATCTCACACCCACAGCAGACACAAAGTTATTTGGCTTGGGCTTGCAAGGAATTTCTCCAGATACCTCAGCCACCAGTGAAACAGCTGTTCTTTAAAAACAGCCTCTCACAATAGCTCAGGATAAGTGAGCAATGCTGATATGCCCAAAATCGCCAGGAGAAGTTGCGTCAATGGAATGGAATTGGTCACGCTGGAATTTGGCCAGACCATTTGGGATTAACACCCTGAACACTGCAAAAGAGCTGGGAAAAGCTCTGTGTTAAGAGAAGAACCACCAAACCATCCTCCAAATAACCGCAGTGCTCTGCCTGATCCACCCCTCGCAGATGACTAACGTGCTTTGGTACAGCAGGGCTCGGAACTCTGCCTTCCACACAGTCCAACCACACCCTGCTAGGCCTGAAAAAACACAGAATAAAAGAGGAGGAAGAAACTAATTTTCCTCTTTTTCACTGTTACATAAATCAGTGTTGTTGGTAGGTTGTTTTGTTGGGTTTTTTAACCACTCATAAAACCTCTGAAACTCCAGAAAAACACTTTTCCATCTCTAATTCAATCACCCATGTGAAACACCACGCTCAGCCAACCAATTCCCATTTGATGTTCATTCCTTTCACTTCAGCAAATCTTGTCAAAACATTTTCATCTGCTAGCACAAGTGCAGGGCTGACGTTCTGAAATGTTTTGAGGCCACTACAGAAATACTTGCTAGACACATTCAAAGGTGCTATTAAATAAATAATAATAAAAAAATTAATAGTTTCCACAGGACTTTCCCTTTGTTATTTCAACTGAGAATAACTATTTCTTAACTCTAGACAGTATTTGTTTACTCATTGCTTTGAAGCAAAGAACCCTGAAGTAGGAACTGTGTTTGTGCGTTGAATCCCCTCAGAGTGGGGCTCTTAATGTGCAGGTTTGCTTGTAAAAAGTGTGAGTGAGGCATTGCAAACCCTTAAGAGATGTATGGCCAGGAAGGGAAATGGGAATTCAAGATACAATCAAGCCCACTGGAGTTAAAGGAAGACCAAGTGTGGTCCAGCATGATCAGAGAAGATGCTGTGTTTAGGATGACAAAGAATGCACAGCCAGCAAGTGGTGACCGAGAAGCAGCAGCTGGCAGCAAAGGAAAGGAAAAGTGAGGGTCTGGGCACTAACGTGGCTTTACCTGACGTCACACCAGCAGGACAGAGTGACCTGGGCAACACCGAGACAAGAATCTGGTGCAGACAGCAGGCACAGTGCAAGGGAATAAAGCTGTGCAGGTGCAGTGCTAGGAAGTGGTGTTTGGTTGGTTAAGCAGCACTAGGCTGGGCCAGGATCCCCTCCCTGGGATCCAGGGCGAGCTCAGGGATTCACCCACTTTACTGGGTGCCTTTCCAGAGCACAGGCGTTGCTTCGGAGTGATCTGTTGGCTCCTCCTCTCCCCACTAAATGAGCACTGATATGAGAGGAGACAGAAGAAAAGTGCTCTGCTGGTTGAACGGCTTCCAGCCAAGCAGCTCAGTGTCTCCAGCGGAACCGCAGTCACCTTCTCCTTGGTCCCAGGAGGTGATTCCCCGCAGCTGGGGGAGCGCTGGGAGCTCTGACGTTTCCAACGCGCTCATGACAGAGCAGGGCCGTCAGTCTCCCCTCCCGAGGAGAACAGCAGGCAGCCACACGTCCATTTCAGCCTTCCTTCCTCCTCGTGTCCTCAGGGCTCTTCAGGGCGCACAGGAGGCCGCAGAACAGCTCGTACCAAAAGAAGACGAGGCCGGTGGAGCAGGCAGCCTTCAGCAGGCTGGGAGAGAGGCCCTTGAAGAACCCACCTGGGCCCTCCTCTCGCATGATCTGCCTCATGCAGTCCAGGAGACCCCCGTACGTCCGTACCTGGGAGGGAAATGGCAACAAGAAAACTTCAAGATACCTGGAAAAACCCACAGAGATCCCCAAACTATACCACAGAAACATTATCTTGACATGCAGCCTGGAGATGCCTTTCTGGATGATATTATAACTAACTGAAAGTTTCAGAGACAGTTTAGAGACACCAGGATAGAGGAAATGTAGACATTTAACATCAGCAGTGGTTTATGCACATCTTTCACTGAATAGCTGTAAAACCTCTGCACGCAACAACAGCATGACTTTAAATTTATGGCACAGGTTTGTGAAGTCATTATTTCAAATTGTGCAGCCGCTGTTTTCTATCCCCTTCACTCTCTAAGAAGGGACAATTTTTGAGTTTTCTAACAGAAAATCCATAGCTACAGCACTTAGAAGTTTGCAAATTAGTTGTCTGCATGTCCTGTTACTCTGTGCAGTTTTAACATCTTATGACACATCAATGCTAAGAAAAATTCTGTATCTCACTGCAAGAGGAAAAGCATCCAATGCAATGGGCTGAGACATCAAAATCCTATTCCAGAATTTCTTAGGGTACAGACTGATTTCCTTCTCAGATACAAGGAATTTTAAGGAAAAGAGAGAATTTCCACATTTCACGGAGGAAAAGAGAAAGTTCTTTGAAAGATCTGTATTTGTTTTCAAGTGTATTTCAAGGTGGTAACAATGGTGCTAAAGAACACCAAAGTATTTAATCTGCTTTGAACTTAATGTCATTCTCCTACAAAAGACACATGCTGAACACTTGGTGCCTATTCCTTGTGTCACAATATTAATTGCAGAAGAGAAGCCTGACAGCCAGGCAACCCCAGAACAGAGCCAGAGTCATCCTCTGCTAGTAATTTGGTTCTGAATCAGAAATACCAAGCTGCAACTAGAAAAGTAAAGTAAATCAAAACCACTTTGTTTCCCTGACTCATCCTCAGCCCCAAGACACAGCTGACAGAGAGGGATGACAAGCCAGAGCACGGGTATGCTGGACATTAAAATAAACCCAGTATGCTCATGCATAAATTCACATTGTTAAATGAGACCAATGCTCAGTGGGAGCTCCCAACCCAAACATGAACTCAAGGGGTACCACTGGTGGATTGTCACTGCATTCCAGTGCACTGGACTAGCTCCATACTCAGGAAAATCCACCACTTCCAACATTTCTCACCTGCCCAAAGGCTGCCCGAGCGTGCTCAAAGCCACCCACTTGCAGTCGCTTTTTGACCACATCCAAAGGGTACGTGAGGGTTTTGCTGACAACGCCAGCACAGCTGCCACAAACAAGGTTTTTAATGTTGCCTGAGAAGCAGAAAGGGAAAAGGACAGCAGGGAGGGAAAATAGAGGATTAGCAGGGAATTCTGATTAAAGATCATAAGTGGTAAGTTAAAAATCACTTTTCACAAGAAGTAAGGTCAAAGAAGTCCTGTAAAGTTACATCACATCATCTGCACAGTTTGGGCCAGAGAATCTCAAGCTGTATTTTTTCAAGCATGCAATATCTGTTGGAATCAGAGGACCAGCTCCTCTTGGTCCATTACACAGACTGGAATCCGCAGGCAGATTTATTAAGGAAATCCAAGAGTCCCATTCCCACAGAGCTAATGAAACAGGGAAATATTATTCCAGCACTGTCTTCCCACAGTATCAGTAACGTGACACTGCTCAACAAAGAGCACCCTGGCCTGTGACACTTCATTTTCCCATCCACCAATTTCCATCATGGTTATTCCACAACAGGAGCTGTTTGTGAACTCCACTGTACTTAATTTGGCATTTCCATGCAGGTGTAAGAACGAGAGGTGGGAAATTTAGATACTTTTCAGATGTTGCATCAAAAAACGTGAAAGGACTAACAGAGCTTACACCAGTCACCCAAAGCGGCATTCATCCTCTTTCTCTCCAGGGCGCAGCCATCACTGTCCCAAGTTCCTACCTCCGTTATTTCCTCCAGCTGGAATCACCCATTTGGAAAACTGCTGCAGGATGTTGTAGAAGAAGAACTGGAGACCAGCGTACGGGAAGATAGCAACGAGCGTGGGGGTCAAACCTCTGTAGAAAGTCCGAGGCCCTTCTGTCTGGTACATGGTCACCACCGCATGGCGAAGGTTGGGGTAGATCTGGACAACAAGGAAGAGGCTGAGTGACTCTCCAGTGAACTTAAAAACAGCAAAGCGAAGGTCAGGTCATTTCCCAGTAATGGGAATAGGAATTTCCCACTGCCCAAAATACAACTGACTGTCTCCAGCACAAAGTGATGAGCGAGGTGATTTTCCACACCCTCACAGAGTTCACTGCTAAGCCCCTGTGACTCAGAAGAAACAAGGCACAGAGCTGAGTCCTGAGACCACCTGCATCACAGACACGATTATTTTTCTTTCAACACCTCTTAACTCCTGCAACACGATTCATATCATACATATTGTAATTCTACTGCAGGCTAAATACAGAAGTGGCTCTGATACAAATCTATCTCATTATTACAGACATAATTAGCACAGAGATCAATTATTGTGTAAATAAGAACATGAAGTACAGGTGAAAGGTGACTGGTTTCAAGTATCATCACCATCATTATCTAAATGACTCTCTGCATGTGGAAAGTTTCAAAAATGCAATGTTCAACAGCCTGGGGAGCGGGTTCTATAAAAGGCCAACAGGCAAAACAAAAGTTGCATTATCCTGTTAAGGAGAGTTTCTCCTTTCTGGATCACCTGTCAGGATCAGAAGCAGCAAAACACAATTAGGAAAGTTGTGTCAAGGGCACGGAGGATAACTTGGCAACAGTGCAAACACTGCCCGTAGCAGCACCTGCTCCTTCGTTCTAACCCACATGCTGCATGTGCTTTCAAACCTCCTGCATCTTCAGAGCAGTGAAATATCGCTCCTGCTCTGGATGACAATTCCAACACGAACGCTGAGCCTCACCTTTGGCTCGCCCTGGGCAGCGAAGCGGGTGCGCAGCGTGTCCACAGGCTGCACTGCGACCGTGGCCGTGCAGGCAGCCAGGCCCCCGCACACCAGGTGCACGAAGGAGTCGCGGGCGTTGAAGGAGGTGACGTTGTGCACCAGCTCTGTCAGGCTCTCGAACGCCATGAACTGGCAGAAACAAACGCACACGGATCAGGAAGTCAGTGCTCATGAGAGGTCTCCCACTTCTCTCCCACTTCACCCAGAGCTCCACCCCCTGCTTGTTACCACCTTCTCTGTCCTTCAAAAGTCCTCCCCAACTGGCAAAGTGTAAAAATCACTAAGCAGCCCAGGGAACGCTTGGGATACTCTGGTGTCTGACACTTCTGCTAATTCTTGCATTTAGAATCGAGAAAAGCTCATTTTAATGTTCTATGCGTCCAGAAGACTGTTTGCTATGTCACAGATATGCTGTCCTTTACCCTTTCAGCCTCTGCTCAGAAAACTGCTGTTAAAGTTTACAAAATAAGCATAACAATGATGTGTAAAACACCCTCACTGATTTTTTCCTAACAAGCCCTTAGGGTGACAGCATGACCAGAAGCTTGGGGCATGAACAGCTAAGCCACGTGTCAGGAGTAGAGAGGGCTTATCTGTAACACCAGACACAGACAGAGCTCAGTTTGCTCCCACTGTGCTCCAGTCTGTTCAGCAAGCTCAGGATTATTAACTTAGGAATTATACACCAGCTTTATACAGCTACACAACCTTCCCACTTCTGAACACAGGGAGGTCTGAGGGAGCAGAGCGGTGTCCTGTGTACGTACACTGTGCCCAGGTGATGCCCGGTCCCCTCACCTGCACAGCTCCGAAGCCCACGGAAAGGAACTGAGCGGGAACATGGCCCTTCCAGAAGGCTGTCAAGCCCTCCTCTCGAAAGATGCGCTGCACAGCCTGCAGGATGCCGTGGTACTTGGCTGCAGGGTTTCTGGAGGAGAGTTGCTCGATCTGGAGCTGGAGGAAACGGGAGGAAATATTTTCAATTTCATCCTTCAACACTGGCTCAAGTGTCCAGTTCAGGAATTCAGAACCCTGTCAGCCAGCCAATGCTAAGGGCTGACATTCTGCCTCCCCACAGAATCACACTCAGATCTGACGGGGATGTTATTTATGAAGGGCTCTAAAAGAATAAAAACGTGCATGAACACAAAGATAAGCAGGATGGTGAAATTCATTTAGATAGTGGAAGTCATTCATACAAACAGAGAAAGAACGAACTGAGAGAAACACAAGATTCCATTCCCACACAAGTTAAGTTACATAAATAGAAGTGGAGGACACAAGATAGCCCTACTTCCTTGCATAACCTGTACACAATGTAGGTGAGGGCTGACGAGTGGATTTAGTGCTCTCTGGCCGCACAAGTGACCTGTTCACCCAGGACAGGATCAGCTCTGCTCCCTGACAGGCTCCTCCACCCCTGCCGCCGGGCACGCCGCGAGTGCGGTACCTGAAAGCGGATCTTGAGGACATCCAAGGGGCTGACAAGGACCCGAGTGACCAAGCCAGACGCTGATCCTGCTGCAGCCGCTTCCGCCGTGGACACGCACTTGGCTTCGGGGTCGTAGCCCACCATGCCTGCCGGCTGTGCCCGGTCTGGGCAGGGGCACAAGGGCAGTGAGCCCTCAGCCCACAGTCCCCTCACGCCAAGGCCCGCAGCCACCTCCTCACCCCGAACCCCCTCCTCATCCCCCGGGACGCACAGACGCCCCTCTCCAGCACCCCTCCTGCCCCGCAGGTCCCGGTCCCGCCCGCGGCAGCCACCGGCGGGGTCCGAGCCGAGATGTAGTCCTGGGCACGGCGCCATGCCGGCCCCGCCCGCAGCCCGCAGCCCGCAGCCCGGCACGGGCGTCCTCAGAACCGCGGCATCAGTGCGGCTGGAAAAGACCTGACACCGTGCAGCCCACCCTGTGACCCAACACCACCTTGTCAGCCACACCACGGCACTGAGTGCCACATCCAGTCCCTCCGCAGACACCCCCAGGGACGGTGACACTTCCCCGGGCCACCCGTTCCCATGTCTAATCACCCTTCCCATGAAGAAATTTCTCGTGATGTCCAACCTAAAGCTCCGCTGTGCAGTTTAAGATTATGTCCTGTCACTTGTTACCTGGGAGGAGAGCCTGACTCCCACCTGGCTGCACCCTCTTGTCAGGGAGTTGTGGAGAGCAAGAAGGTCACTCCTGGACCTTCCCTTCTCCAGCGGCTCCCTCAGCCGCTCCTCAGCACGCTTGGGATCCAGACCCTTCCAGCTCGGCTGCCCTTCTCTGGCCCCACGAGGCAGGGCTGCGAGAGGGGAAGGTCGGCATGTGGCACACACTGCCCTCAGTACCTGCCACCGCCACGGTCTCCACCTTACACAACCACAGACCAACACACCTTCTCCCGTCTCTATAAAGCACAGGGCAAGCAAGCCCTCATACACAACCCGAGGTACAGTAACACCCCTTCCAGCAACATGTTCTACAGCATTACAGAAAAAGCCAAGCTCTTCAAGCCACGCTGTAAATTTTCCATACTGACTTCTGGCACAAAAAAAGAAAAATAAAGAACTAAGTGTAGGAATATCCAGGCATTTCCACCTTGACATCATCAGTATTTAAGCATAGTAACTAAGAGCAACTGTTAAAAAACCACTCAAAAGTCCCATGTGGGCCTTTTCCTGTATGTTAAAACTGACTACAGCATTCTCGCTCACAGGCACTTTCTGAGCATTAGCAAAGGCACGGAGAAGCCGCAGAAAGCTGCCTGCATACCTTGTTAGCACAACAGAGCTTTCTTTTTTAGGTAACAAAAGTGAAAACAATCTGCAGGGCCCTGATGGAGCAGAGCCAAAGCCACAGCAGCCTGAGCCTGGCTGCTGCTTACACCAACCCACCTCCCCCTTTTACCAAAAGGCTCCAGAAGTGTCTGAACTACAAGCTCGGTCATACCCTGGTCAGTTAATGAAATAACAGACAGATGCTCAAGTGAAGAATTCAATGTATATTTATTATTCACAGTTAATTACTATCTACCAAATGCTGCTGCAGAGTTAAAGGATTAAGTACATAGGCCTTTTTTTTTTTATTTAAACACGGAATTTTTTTTTAATATATATACACACACAAGACATATGTCTGCAAGGCTGCATGATATACACCAATTCCAAAATAAGGAAACAATCAAATGGTCCAGGTGTAGAATGCCATAGATTCCTTTTCCAATCACTTTACAAAGTGGGAAGAAAGTGAGTGACAGCTAGCAAGGAGAGGGGGAGAAAGTAATACTCTACAGGGTAGCTCTCTCTTTCATTTGCTGGAAAATTAAAGTGTAAGGCAGAGTCCATCTCAGGAATAAAACTTTTGTAACACTTAGTACAAAAAAAGGCACCCTCCAACAAAAGATTGCCCGTGCAGAGGCAGGGCGGGAGGAGATCTCCGCTGCAGGTTGGGATGCGTTGGTGGGGTGAAGGGATCCAGCCAAACGGCCACCAAGGGAAAAACAACGCAACTGAAGATTGGCACAGAGAGCGCTGTGGGCTGATTGCTTTCCTTCTGTCCAATTTAATGTCACACTGCTCTGGCGAGGAGCACAGGGCCACCAGAAACGCCCCGGGGGTGCGGGGTGGGGAGAACAGTCACACACAGCCTGCTGTGAACGGGAGCGGGCGGGGAGCTACTTCAACAGGAACACTGACCTGAGGAGGGAGGAGAGACTGGAGAACAGGGATGCCAACTCCACTTGTCAAGAGCAACACGACTGCAAATACTGCCTATCCAGGCCGAGGAGACAGGCTGATCACATGCATCACGTAGAAACATTCACTAAGAGCGTAAAAGTTTTTTTTTTCAAGCACTATTTCTTGAGGTTTCTCTGCATTATGAAGTTTTCCACCAAAGGAATGTACATTTTGTAGGACATCTCAGGGCTATTATTTTTCAGATTCCCCCCTTAACCCTCCCTCCCCAAAATATTCTTCCTCATTTTCCCTGATCATAACTTTCCCCTTTCTCTTACTTCTTTTGAGGCTCCTGGTTGCAGCTCTCCACCTCTGAGCAGCCTAAGTTGCCACTTGAATGCCTTGATTTTATTTTCCTTGGAATAAGGGAAGTTGAACAGTAGACAAATCTGAAGATTAAAGCTCCATCTCTGTTTGTAGATTTTTCTCAAGTGTCCATTGATAAAACCACCCTCCTTTACCCCCTTCCCCCGAAGTATTTATTTACACATAGGCAGAAAAAAAACCCCTCTGAAAAGCTCTGGACTGTCCTTTTAACTTAAAAAATAATAAAAAAAGAAAATAAGGGAAAGGCACTATGGAAAAAATTACAGAATGTGCTCAACCGTACACCTTTAAGAAAAAACAAAAAAGCTGTCAGCACAGCATTAATAGACTTCAGTTGTACGTTGGAGTTTCTCAAAGCAGCTCTGTGACTCAAAAGAAAAAAACAGAACAAAAAGCCACACAACTCTTCTCCCTTCCTCTGTTTGGAAGCTGCTGAGCTTCAGAAGAAAGTGCCAAAGGAGAAGAGAGAATAAAAATTAGATTAACACCTCATCTTTCCCAGGCAAGAAATGCTGAATGTTGAAGGCAAAAGCAGAGACTGATGATTTTTGTTTTTTTTTAAAGGCAGGACTGTGGATTTGGTTCTTCTCTCATGTCCCTTCATGTCAAATGAAGACCGTTTGCAGAGAGAGAAAATACCAGCAGAGTTTCTCCCTTTTCCTTTAACTGCATGGCTAGGACTTTATATGGCATTAAAACTTCATGCACTGATGGACAGAGGAGGAGGGGGAAACAAGAAGAGTTGTGGTGGTGAGACCTTAAGTGACCTTAAAACACTCATTCGCAAGAAGAGTGAATAAAAGGGGATAACCCAGGAGCAGCTGAGGAAATTTGTTATTTTCATTTTTTTTTTCTCTCTCTCCTTTTTTTTTTATTTTCCTTTTTTTTTTTTTTTTCTTTTTTTTTTTTTTTCCTTTAAGATAAGTTTTGGTGTGTAAGTTGAACTCTTCCCCCCCGCCCCTGAAGTTCCGTACTGAGGGAAGGAGGATCACCTCACGGTGAAAGGTGACTCCGGTTTTACCGCCGTGTGATTTTTTAGGTCACTGGCTGCAGTTAGGCTCTGTATGTGTATTTACTGTTTCTCTGGTTTCCTTAAATAATCTCTAATATTTATCTCTAGATGTTCCGGTTCACTGGGGTCACGTAGTTGCGCGGGAACATGCCCGTCTGTCCGCGGCACGCTCCCTTCCACCAGTTGGGGTCAGAATTGTCAAGGACTTGGATAAAGTCTCCGCGATGGAAGCCCAGCTCTCCTTCCTCTTGGGGATCAAAATCGAACAGGGCCTGAACGTATGTTGGTTGCTGAAAGGGGAAAGAGAAACATACACACAGTGAGAATCACCCACGGCGCTGCAGGCACCCGCTCCCGCGGGCAGGAGCTGCTCTCACACCGCAGTTTAACAATAAACATTCGGGCTGTTCCCTTCCCCTGCAAACCAGCTCCCAACGGCTGCAACAAGGTGCTAAAACAGCAAAAAACAGGCTAGAGAACACCTCAGAGAAAAGTCAAGTTGCTGTGAAAGAGCTGAAATAGAGCAGATGATCTGATGTTTTTCTAGCATTTTTCAGTCTTTGTGGCCTACTGTGAATCTGTGCTCTATTGCAATACCACAGTCTTGCCACTTATTTGTCCTGTTTTCACCAAATGACAGCACAAATATTACTGATCTGCACAATGTTCCCCCTAAAAACTGGATGTTGACATTTTACACATTTTCCTTAACTCTTCTGTCACAGAACATTTTGCCTGGTTGGCAAGTCTTCCATTCTGATGGAAAAGCTAACAGTTCATTCAGAATATATCTGCAGTCTTAAAATCATGAGGCCAGGAAGGTCTCTTCATGCTTGTCCTTTTCATCCAGCTGTTTTCTCACCCTCTGTTTATCCCTGACCTGGCAGTGCAGAGCCAGGTGTTACGTTCAGGCAAACTGTGACAAAGTTGCCTGAGGCACCTGGACAGCAGCACCAATTCCACACCCCTTGTCTTCAGGCTAGAACCTGTACAAGGAAGCAAAATGATTTATCCAGAACTGACAAAACATGAGAGTTATATGAAATGTAACACTCTGATGGACCTGGGAAACGGAACAAGATAAAGAGTTGGATGGATGCACACAAGCTGCTCTGCTGGCACTTCACAGCAGTTTTTGGATTCTCTTCGCACTGGCTAGATCCAAACCAGAGATGCTCCATATGCTGTAACCACCTCTTCAGGAAAGCCCAGTATCAAAGCCTCACTGAGGGCTGCACTTCTGCCTATGATCAAGTATAGATCAGGACAGAATCACAGAATTTTTTTAGGTTGAAGCCCTCTAAGATCACCAAATTCAACCATTAACCCAGCACTTCCCTATCCTTTCTTACTGTGCCCTATAACAGGAGTAAATCCATTTTTAATTCACAGGAATCAGATTACTTTCCCGGAACAGAATCCATAAACATTACAACAGGCCAAATGTTCAAGCAGCAACAATAATTTTACCTCAACTCAAGGGAGACCCGGAATGCAGGTAGGCTCTGCACAAGAATGCAGCTTATTTACCAGTGTAATTTTGACTGCAGGATCTAAAGATACGCTTCCACAGGTAATAAAATGTCAGTCAGCTTCTTTCCATCCCTATCCATTTACTCTAAAATGTCATCCCACTTCAGACTGTGGTTGCAATAGCCTGAACACGGCACTCCACAGGGACACTCCTCTTACCTGCGGCACCTGCTCAATGTCCCGGAGAAATATCTGCTGGTTCCTGGAGACAGATGTGGATCTGTGATAATCTACCAGCTCGTTCAAAGAATTGAACTTCACCACCCAAAGGAAATACTTGCCAGCCCCATCTCTAAGCACCTTGAAGTGCTGCACATCATTTCCAAACCTGTGTGGAAAGAATGAAGAACAGAAAAGAGCACATTGTTAGCCACAGAGAACTCCTTTTGGGATCACCAGCACAGAGTTTGGAACAAAAAGGTCCTTCAGGGCACAAGGAAAACTGTCAATGACATTGGTAACACAGATGCAATCCCACAGCTGGTATCACGTGTACTTGTTGATGTGTGTTACGCACGCTGTCACCTGTGTCGCTGAAGATGGTGCTGAGAATCCCAAGGACAAATGCCAAGGACTTTGCAGGGACACAGCAACACAGCCGCACCCTGGTGCTTTCCACTTCACATCCCCAAACACAGGACTGTTGGTCAAACAGCACAAGCACTCTGGCTGAGCTCTTCAAACCCAGCAATTTCACAAGTGGCTTGAGGCACTTTCAGTCTGTGCTTACTCCTGCCACGGCCCTCTGCTTCTCACAGTGCCAGCCCCTCCCTCCCACAGCACCACTGGCTACGTGCAACAATGCAATGCATTAGCACCAGTCCCATTACAGGCAAATTCCCGGGAAAACACTGCCACAGGGAATGTAGGATTGGCTCTTCCGGCAACCAGCACGGACTTGTGCAAAGGGCTGTCTTACGAAAAAAAAAGACCTCTCTGGTCCTTAAAAAAACCCCAAACCAAAATGTAACAAAAAAACCCTCTCAAATCCCAAAATGTTCAAAGATGATGCTGCACACATAAACCAGCAACTTCACTTCCGTGTTAACAATTTTTTCCAACAAATGACGGCATTCAGTTGAAGCTACATTTCCAATGGTTTTACTCTGAATAAAGAGGAACTCCGGACAGGTCCACCGGGATTTTCCAGATGAATGGCACATTGGTATTTTTACTTCAGCCTAAAACACTGAAGACAGAAGGCAACTGTTCCCCCTTGGCATGTATATACAGCTCCTATGCATCAGTGGGGAAAGCAGACACTGCCTTGAAACAACTGCTGGGTGCGGCCTCTGCTCTGCCTTCCTCAACCCGGGAACTTCTCACTATTTCAAACCCTACAGATCACTGTTTAGGAAAAGGACTTTCCTAAATTACACACGCAGTAAACATCACCCAACTGAGACATTGCCACCAGATGGCAACACCAGGCAGGCCCAGCTATGCCACTGTAACTTTCTGTTTCTTAAAGGAATGCACTTTCTGCAGCTGCAGCTTCCATTCATATCTAATATTCCAGCCCAGATGACTCTATCCCAGACAGAAATATAAACATCTCTAAAATCAGTGGCTTTAATCCAGTTTGCTGGCATGACTCAGTGCTGCTGTACAGAAGGACAAAAATTTGGTTACAGACCAACAATGACCAGAAAAAAGAAGAAACAAATCTTGTTGAGCCAGATCACTGACAGCCATAGAAAACAGAGCCAGCTGGAATTGTGCATGAATAAAAAAAATATTGTAAGGATTCTAAAGAAAATCTTGTTTATTTATGGTAGGAAAGGGAAAGATTATAGAAAATAATTTTTTTAAAAAAGCCAGAATCAACTGCTGAGGACAGATTGCCTCCCACCTCTACCCTACATTAGTTCACATACCTTTTCAAGTTTCTCATACTTCTATTTGTGTGACTTCAGATCAGAGAATCACGGAATTGCTTGTGTTGGGAATCACCTAAGGATCACTTCACTCCAACCCTCCTCCCATGGGCAGGGACACCTTCCACTAGACCAGATTGCTCCAAGCCCCGTCCAACTCGGCACTTAACACTTCCAGGGATGGGGCAGCCACAGCTTCTGCGGGCCACCTGTGCCATGGCCTCACCACCCTCACAGAGAAGAATTTCTTCCTAACCCATGTGGAATGCACTTGTGAGAGTTCAAATGGACCTCTGGCTTCACAGCTCCATGTCCCAGTGCCAGTCAATGGGAATATCACCCAAGCAAGTGCCAAGCAGAGAAAAACACACTTGCAAATGGCACAGAGGTAAGATAAAGTAGTAACTCGCACTGCGGAGGAGGAATGAAGGAGGATGGGAGGCTGTCCACACTGGGTGCTTTGTGGCTCTAAGAGGGAGGAATGGGATCCACAAAGAAGCCACCAGACACTGCCTGGGCCTGTGTGAGCCACGTGCCATCAGGTCAGTCCTGTGGGCTCACTGCAAACCAGAGCAAAGGCAGTTGCTGTATTAGAGAGGGAATAAATGAAGAGCAGGAATGCTACAGGGCATCTGTGAGATTATTCCTGCTCCTCAGCACTGACAATCACCTGCCCTGTCCTCAGCAGCCCAAAGGAGCAGCAGATGCCCGATTAGCACACAATTGCTCCTGGGCATGACTTACTTGACTGAGAGGGAGAAGTCCCCGGGAGCACTCTCACTCTCCCTGATGAGGAAGGCACCGTCGTGTCTCTGTTTGCCCAACATCTCTTCAGCCTTCGCTCGGGGAATCTTTCCAAAAAACCACCTGTGTGGGGAGGAAAAGAAAACAATAGGAAAAGTTAAGAATTTCAAACCTTTAATGGAAGAGCCAGAAACATCACAGCTCTGGAAACAAGATCCTGTCTATGCACTGCCCCATCCTGCACAGATGGAAAGTGCATTTTGTATCGAAATCAATTTCGAGTCTCCTTCAGATCAAGTGGCAAGGCACATCTATTTCAGCAGAGAGAATCAATATCTTCATCTAGCAGCTGTTTGCTCCCGCAGCCCAGAGTCCAATCTCTGAGCCCTACCAGAGTCCTTTGGTCCAAGACAGGGATCATCTGTCAGAAAGCTGAGGCAGGTGCCAGGACTGCAGTTACACACAGACCAAGTGAGAAAAGTTCCTTCAAGGTCTCTCTGCTCCACGGCAGAGGAGTGCTGAGCTAGGCATGGATTCTGTTCCAGAAAAGATGCTGATGATGCTTGTTTCAGGAGCCTCTTTTCTTGCTTTCTCCCACAGGCAGGACAATCCAGCAGCTTTCACAGAAGGGGTCACATGAAGCAATTGCCTCATGGAAACCACATCCAAAATTCTCACCAGCCACAGGCTGACCATGACACCAAGGCTGAACCCATCTCAGGCCACCAGACCGTCAGCACTGACCAACAGCCTGGTCACGGGATCCTTGCCCCCACTCACATTTGCATTTCCAGACTAATCCAAGATTAAAGGCAAATGAGGGATGAGTGGTAAGTCACACGGCATCAGAAAAGCAGAAGCATCTCCACAACTAAAAAGCAGAGCTTTCAGCTCTGAGGAACAGATCACACAGGGCAGCAGCACTCATCACACCCACAGATGACTGACCTTAAGAGGAGAGCATTTCGTAACAAGAGCTTCACTCACACAGCCCTGTGTGCAGCGAGGGTTTGGCTGCAGCAACAAGGCAGGAGTTGCAGAATCCTTCCTGGAACAGTCATTCTTAAGAGAAGCTGGAGCTCTCGTGATGTCACAAAGTCACCAGATCTTTCTCTCTACGGGGAAACTACCTCTAGAGGTGATGAGGGACTGATTACTTGATTACCAAACATGCCTTACTTGCTCGAAACTCTCGTTGTGTACTTTTTTTCCCCTGGGATTAAAAGGAAAAGCTTCTTCCCCCAGCCATCCTATTTCCAGTGATCAAGAACTTCATGGCTTTTTGTACATTCTGGGTGGCTTAGCACCCGTGCTGCTTCTTGGTACCTGAGCTGAGGTGGTGGCAGACCACCACAGGAGACCCATCTGCCCCTCACTGCACTCTGCTGCCCTCAAAAATATGCCAAGAGAAAACATTAAGTGAAACTCCTTCAACATTCAAAGGTAGTATTTAATTTCCTGGGCTTTTGGCACTACTGTCAGAAAGACAAGGAAGTGTTGAATTTTCTCTCTGCCAAATACTGCTTAAAGTAAGCTTTGTATTATGATTTTAGATTTCTCGCTGTATTTCTTGTTTACAAAGTGTCTTAATCCTGTTTAGTTTTCAAATAATTCTCAATTACTTACATGTGACAAAGTCTCATCTTAAACAAAAAACCTCACCTTTCTCTGTAAAATAAGAAGGAAAGCCTGAAAGAGCTTAATAGAATTCTTCCCAAAGCCTCACCAGTATACCTGTTTTCCCCCTAAATTTTACTGAATCACTACAAAGTAGAAGTGCGCTACTCTTTTAAGAAGTAACACTTCCAAAGTGACAATGCCAAACTACTTCAGTTTTCTGCCAGCTGTTTCTAAGGCACTTCAAAGAGAAAGACTAAAAATCTTTCACAATTCTTGAGCTTCCTTGCAGTTTTATGGCTTCACTACCACATTAGCCAGAGTAAAAGAACATTAATTAAAAAACAAAAAGAAAACCCCAGAGGTGAAACAAATAAAGTTATTTTGCAGGACTACTGTCTACTTAAAGAACACAGTTGTAAAGCAGCAGAAGTGTTGTGCAGAATTTCGCTACAGAATGTTTGAAAAAATTAATAAATATCACAGCATGTCAAAAATCACGTGTGGAGAATTAGGCAAAGTGACCACGACATTCCCATTATTTTTCTTCTGAAGGGCTAAGCCTGATATGGCTCCAACAAGTCCTGTAATGCAGGTGAAAACTCATCCTGTCAGCACTGCAGAACCAAATGCAGGCATTCCTGCTGATGCTGCACAGCCAGAGGGAGCTGCACTGATTGTACAGCACAGGTTCTCATCGCTCCCAGCCACCCCTCCATCGGCACCTTGGCAATCCCTTCGGCTTCACTTCGCACAATCATTTCACTTGGCCGAGTTCCTCCATAGAAATTACAACTGCAAAGTGAGACTTCAGCAATATCCCCAGGACAGGCTGATAACAAACACAAAGACCTGAGATAGCCTGGATCGGATCCATGGTGTGTTTCACAAACAGCAAAGTCTTCCCCTTCAAGAGCAAGGTGTGCTGTGCCTTCACAGAAACCTCCCTGCCCAGAGCTTCCTGTAGCTCTTCTCTGTCCTGCCTAATTCTGCTCAGTGTTTGCTTCGTTAATTGAGGTGGCAATTCTGATTAACCCTTCAGGTTAATCCCCACGTGAGTCTTGTCACTGAGAGGTGCCACATTTTCCTTTCAGCTTCATTTGCTGCTAGTTACAAAGTGATCTGTAAGATTTGCAATATTCAGGTAAGGAGAAACACTACATTTAATACCAGCTGGGCGGTTGGAAGATTTAAGTTTTGGATCCTAGGACAGGATTTAAAGCCGTTTTCAGTTGCTTTCTTTCCAAAACCTCTTGAAAATTATTTGATACTAGTCTGAGAAAAGGAACATTCCCTCTGCTCAGCTGCCTGCAGTTTGCTTTTTGTATGACCTGTATGACTAGAGAGCTCTGCACTACAGCTACGCCAACATTATGCTATAAAAACTTTTGCATAATTTCCCAGGGTTGTTAATGCAGTAGTTAAGACTCCCAGCATTGCTGACACATGGCACTGCCTCCATCCAGATGCCATCAGCAGTTTAAAACATCTTCAGATAAGATCAAGTTAACTATGCTTAAAAATCACTACCAAATACGCCCACTTGCAGGCTCAAATATTGTTCATTCCCTTTTGATATAAAAGAAGTGAAAAACTGACAGCTATTCCTCTGAAACAAAATACCATGGAGGATCAGAGAATAAACTGATCATCACAGGAGACATCACTGCAGGTAACTCAAATGTCTGGAAAATTGTCGTGAGAAGGTACAAGCACCAAATCAATGTGAGAGAAATTGCAATGTGGATTTGTGATCCCCAGTGGACTGGTGCAATCAGGGTAAATCAGACATGTTGCTATAGAAGACAAGGCTTTAAACAATTTCAGAGTTTCCTTGTGTGTCCTTGCTTCACTTCCCACTTGGCTGCACTGAAGTATGACACCTCTTCTCCCTTCTTGGGGCCCAGTCCCTCAGAAGCTTCCTTCTGCTATTTCAAAAGAGGCCTTAGAAAAGTAATTCTTGATTGCATTTAACTGGAATATCTTCATTATGTAATGACAGCCAACACTTACATAAATCATCAGTTTTTGTCAGCAAATGAAATGCTACAGCTCCTTGTAAAAACCCTGATTACAGGTTTTGCTGCTCCCTCCTAAACCTTCCTTTGAATCTGTTATCCAGAGCTTGCTGTTCTTGTTCAGATACTGCAGGATCTCAAAAGTTAGCAGAACCAAAGTTTAGCAGAGGACAGCAGAAACACAAGAAGTGTCACAAAGAAAACATTCAGTCACGAAATGCTACAGTTTTTATATGCTGGGTTCATTAGACCTGGGGGGGAAGGTTCAAAGTAGTCACTCAAATACAGCTCTCTGCAGCAGCAGATCGAGGCAGCAGTACCTGTGTAACAGCACTGTGAGGTTGGCCTGTTTTGTGAGGAAGGTGTTGGACCAGGTGACTGTTACAGGTCCTGTCCAACCGTAACAATTCTGTGATTCTATCCTTGGGATGTGACAGATATACTATGAGTTCAGCTCCAAATACCCTTCAGCTTCTGCTGGGCTGTGGATGCCATGGTTTTTACTCTTAGCTGCTCAGTCGGTAAAACTGAGAATCATCACAAGAACACAGACACTTTTCCTGGGGCACTGGTAGTGACAACTCTCTACTAAAGGGTTTTCTGCTGGTTTATGGCTGCTACCCCAAGGTTGCTCTGTCTGACCCTAAAAAACACCACAGCAAGCACCAGAAAAGCCTCCCAGAACACCCTGCTATGCAGCTACTGTGAAAGGAGTTACAGCAAACACTACAGCCACGGACACAACTCACCAGCCATCCTTTATCTGTCCATACTTTTGAGAAGATCTAGCAAAATTTTAGCAGAAAACCATCCTTCTGTTTGTGAACCCAGAGTAAGACCAAGGCGCCTATCCCAAAAGCTCTACTTACGGATGGGGTTTCATTTCTATGTAGTTCTTGGGAATGAAGCCGTCTTTTCCGTTGAGTTCTGCCTTGTACCAATTCTGATCGCATTCTTCATTCAAAACCTGAAGGAAGGAAGCAAACAAAAATTAAGCTTGAGATACACTGAAGATACAAGCAAGACTGATGAAGGTACCATGTTATCCTTCCCATTTGTGTTGAGCGGTTTTTACATTAATAAAGTTAAACACATTCAAACAGCAAATGTAGATGAACAAAGTTCCTTCTTTTTATTTTTTAAGGGGATACTTTTCTTGCTGTAATTTTAAACATGAATGAAAAATCAGGAGTCACAAGAGAGGAGCCACATGAAAGGTAGTTTTGAAAAGCACCAATTCATACTTCAAAGCATACTTGCTCTACAAACTTGGATGCTTTATTTTTCATTGAATTTCTGTCCACTGGTATGGTGCAATAGGCAAGCCTGGTACACTGATTGAAAGCAGTCCTCCCAGTATTGTATTACGTTCTGTAAGTAAAACCATGTTGTTGTTTGAAACTACCTCTCCTCAAGATGATTTTATTTTGTGTTGGAAGTAAACACCTCAGAGAACCTGCTCCCTTCCCTTTAAGATTAAACACCACAACAACACTTCTCCTCAAGCACTTTCGTTTCTTCTCAGCTTTCTCAGGAGGATCCAACAAAAAGATAGATCTGAGTTAAAAAAATAAAAACTTAAAGCCTCAAGTCACAAAAGCATCACATGATTAGCATTGCCTAAATGCAGGAAGATGAGGAAATACAAAGAGAAAGAAACATGAATGCAGATCCACAGATCACATACTACATACACACAGTTATGGTGAAGATACCCACCAAACCCTCAAACTAACTCTTTTGCTATGTCATTATGTTTCTTTATTTCAAGGGTGGTGAGAGGAAATTTTAAAAAAAAGAGAAAGTAAAAGTAGACAAGGATTTGCAAGTGCATGTTTTATTCTTACAGCTGATAGGGATGCTTCAGAAAATTAAACTTTAAAGATCAGTGCTTGCTGCCTTTCAAAAATATGTGACACACCAAGACCCTAAATCTGCCTGACTGCTACATATGAGAGAAAAACCTCAAAACCTACGGAAATGAAATGTGACAAATGAAAGAGAGCAAAATGTGAATCCTCAGTGAGTTACCAGGGATAAGAGTTTGTGGATGTTCCTTAACTCCCAAGGGAAGAGGCTGATGGGATGTACATTCCCCGGGTGCCAGCACTTCCAGTGGGGAACCAGCACAGCAGCAGGGCCACGTGTACAGAACTTTAGGTGAGCAAAATCCACCATTTCAGGATATTTTCAGCTGAAGGGGCTTTAACACTCAAAAGACCCAAGTACTTTCATATGGATGAAAGCATTCAAGCTGTCTTTTGTGCAGTTACTGCTTTGGGCTTCCACGCATTTATTTACAAGCAGTGTCCCAGCTTGCAGAGCAGAGTCCAGGCATTTAGCTGGGATGATCTGAGCACGGGTCATGAGCAGTTCAAGCTTACAGGCTCTGAGGTAAGAGCTCACACATGGAGAGCTGCCCTGGATCAGCTGATGTCTGCTGGACTGCCTTGGAGCTGCGGGTCAGATCTGGGCAGGGACTGATTCCTCCTCAACATGAAATACAGGGAGAGACACCAGCGGGAGTTCTGGGATACTGAACAGGGACGACAGAGATCAAAAACAGGTATGTAAAAAAATGAATTGCACAGAGACCAGGGAGGGCACAAGCTCAAGCCCAGATCTGTGACTCAAGGCATGTAAAGATTTCAGCACAGAGCTTCCAAGAATTAGTAATTTGGGGCTGTTCTGTAACTCAAACTGCCTTCACTAGAGTCCTGCACAATATAACACAACTCGAACACAACACATTTTAATATGATTTCTAATAAACCAGATCTTACACAATGGTGTGCATTCCTTTATCAGAGATACCCCTCATGAGATTTGATAAGCTCATGTGCTACAGCCTCATTTCATCACCATCAGAGAGCAGTTAAGGGATCTGGCAGTCTGTTCCTTTTCCAGAAAGAATGGGTAAATTGTAGCTTTATCTGAAGGACGCTGCCACAGTTTTGTGGGTTTGGCAGTAGGTATTAAAAAATTATCAGAAATTCTAATGCCCAAATGTAAATTATTTTAATGAGTTTAATCTTGCTCTGAAGATATGCTAATAGATTTGGAGGAGTCAAATCACATCGGGCTTGGGGTACTCATTAATGCCTGGCCTGAAGCCAAACGCCAGCGAGGGAGCAGTGCCGAGGGATGCATTAAGCTTTGTGACCAGAGTGAAAAATAGCTGATTAAAGGCAGGGTAAGGTAACTGCCCACATCCCTGCACGTCCAACCTGTTCAGGGGACTTCTGCTGTAGTGATGAGCCCTCCACAGCTCCCCCGTCAGCGGCTTTGTTTGCTCCTAGGACCTTTTCCTGCCTCACACCCAGGCTGACGTTATCTTCGCAGCCCGTTGTCCTTTCTAGGATCATTTTAACGAGCTGTCACAGCTCCATTCGCACCCTGGCAGGCAGCCAAGGATCCATGCCCTGCGCTATGGACCACAGAGCGCATACACACACGCTCACCCTGTAAACACCCCTGGGCTCCCCTTTCTGGCTCTTCCAGAGAGAACGGAACACGCTGTTTTCTTTCCAAAGCTCCATGTTCCCGTATCATTTCAGCAGGAGTCATCTCCACAACACGGAGCTACAAAATCATTTTTTCTGACAGTGTCAGACACCCCTGGAGCTGCTCCCAATGCTTAGCCAAGCAAAACTGACTCGTACTGAAGCGCCTTAAATTCGGGACAACTTTGCAGTCCCATGCACAAGGCTGGAATTCTGGTAGCTCCTATGAAGTTACAGAGTTATTATCATGAAAACTGCAGAACAGTCCTGTAAAATTTCAGCTTTCAAAAAAAATTATGCCACTAGCATCCTTTAGTGAAATGTAACTGAAAAGTAAGTCAGGAACACACATAGGAATCTTGTGCATTGGTGTATCTGCCTTTGACATTTATATCTGACACTGCTCTCTTATTTTAAATCATAAATCTACTGAAATGAAAGAACTGACTTTAAGTAATTAAACCATTTTACTGCAAAAAGTTTTATGAAAAGCATCCAGTAAATCCATCTATTCTATACCTCCAAGTGATTTCTAGATAATAAATCATATTAAAATTTATCATCTGGATATTAAAACACTGTGCCTCTAAGAAAAATAATGATTCTTAACTGAACTACAGTAAGATTTCCCCTGATTTACCAAAGCTACAAAATTTAATCTAAGTACCGCACGCATCACTGGATTTTGCTTTGAATAATTCGCCAAGTACAAAATGAAAACACAGATAAATTAAGTAACAAACTGAAACTTCAAAGATTCACTGCTCCAAACTGGACAGCCTTCAAAGTCTGCAAAAAAAAAAAAAAAAAATCTGAAACACTTTTTTAGCTCAGCTGTTCAAAACTGCTGCTCTTCGGGTGGGTCAAAACCTAAAGCGTTCCTCTGCACCCAATCCCACGGCTGCCACAGATCTAATGAGGTCTCTGCCAGAGTGCCTCTTCCTTTCACACTGGGGCATCTGTGCCTGAGAGGAGGAAGGAGGAAGGATATTTTTATCCCCTCCATTTGAAGCCATGTGATGTCCTCAGCCCGCAGTCAGCCCTGTTTTACAGTAAGAGTGGCTCAACTGCGCCCGGCAGTTTCCCAGTTTGATAACAGCTCTTATCAACAAAAGCCCATCTGTTCCCATGGAAATGGAGACGAGGCCCCGCCGAACAGTCGCACAGCAAGGCAGTCCCCAAGTTTTGCAGAACGGTTCACACACAGCAACCATCCCCAGCCGCGTTCAATTCCATACCTAGCGAGTATTTCCAAGCACACCCTTGGGAATTGTACACCGGCCTCAAACCTCTCAAAACCAAACCACTTCCAGGAACACACAGGCACTAAACTGGAACACAGCGAGCAGATCTGGCTCAGCTCTCAAGCTGACGCTCCTATGCAAACATGAATCTAAACATAATGCCTCGAATGTTATGTGCTGTGAATTTAGCCTAACTAATCAGCATGCTTCAGTTTTGGAGAGACAAACCCCAAAAAACATACTCAGAGATGGCTCTGAGTTTTGGCTGAAGCTCCTCTCTTCCCTGAACTCCAAGGTTTTGGGATTCTTGCACTGCTAACTGAAAGAGAAAGTGGAACACAACTGCTGCAGTAGCACCTGTTATTGCCAATGTGGTTTTCCTCCTCCACAAAGTCACACTGACAATGCCACAAAGAAAATAACTGCACTGTATTAAAAACATTCCCAAAGTCTGAAAAATCCACGGAGAGCACTCATGACACTCACACTAGGACAGGATTTAAAATTTATTAAGTGAGCAAATGTTTCAAAGGCAGCAATTCTGCAACTGAATTTCTAAGCCTGGAAATTACTTGTCCCAGGATGGATCAGCCCTTGGGAGGAGGGTTCTTACCCTCAGCAGAGGTGCTTTAACCCTGCTCTTCATTTCAGAGAAAAATGGCTCCTTCTCTGCTCCAAAAATTACAAACTAGATAGAAACCAGCAAGTAAAAACCGCTTCAAGGGAAACTATGTCTGGATTCAGCAAAGCAAGTTCACCACAGCCCAATATAAAACGTTTTGTTCTCTGCAAATTTATTGTAAATGGCACCACAGGATATTAAAATTAATCTCTGCAGGGTTTTGCAAAAACCCTGGCCTGGTCACCTGCAGCTCCTGTCTCATCCTTGTGTTGAACAAAGGACTCCTCCTCCCTCTGTCTGCATGTCACCAAGGTGGCAGTGAGGCAGGAATGGCATCTAAAGGAAACCTGGGGAAATCTGCATATCAAAATGGCATTGTGACTCAGACCAGGCCAAATCAGTTTTTCTTTTCTTGATTTACTCATCACACAAAGGACAGTTAATTTTAACTGCAAACCTTCAATGCAGAAAGATACATTGGACAATTAGGGTGACTCAAGAACACGTAACTGCTAAAATATTTTAGGCTTTTCCTTAAATTCAATTTATCATTGATTTCATAGGAAATGTAAGATATCCACATTTTTCAGAACAAAGCCTAAAGCACCACGTTTGGACATGCTTTAAGACTGTGCATACTTGTTCTCTAGGTAGATATAAAAAGCTGTGGAAATGCTTTAACAACCACTGAGCAAATATTACCGAAAACAGCCAGAGGAAGATTGTTTCTTAAATTGCACTCAACTACCAAGTATTATAATATAATATCTAAATAATGGATGTAGATTGCACTGTAATGCAGTAATGTGTTATGGATACAGGTTTTCATTCTCGCTCGCCCCAATTCCCATTATCACTATAGAAACACTTCTTCCACCCACAGCTTTTTAAAGGCACAAGAAGAGCAAAAAATACAAACTCAAGAGACAGTAATTTCAGAAACTCTCCCCACCACAACAAAGTCCAGGGGTCTTTCTTCCCCACTCCTCAGCGGTGCTTTTGTCAGAAGCCTTATTTGAAGTGACGCTGCTGCTTCAACACACGCGGACTTTGCACACCCACAGCCTTTACCACAACGGCCAACAGCTGGAAGCAGCAGTCCAGAAGAGGAAATTTTGAAGCTTTTCAAAGCAGAAGGCTGATGTCTGGGTTACCAACTGCTGTCTTTAGTTTCTTTGAGAAGAAATTATGTCTAAGTTATTTCCATTCATCTTGAAGGAATCTGTAAACTCCTCCAAAGCAAAATAAACAAGAATATTTGAGACAACTTTATGTTAGCTGAGGCAAAACCAAGTCACAAGGACACAGCTCAGCACAGAATAACTCACTCTGCCTCTCAGGCCTTGCTAGTGTGGTACTAACATGTCCCCTCTGGCAAAAGTCTTCAATTGTGAAGAGTTATTTATTCAAGATAACAGGAAAAAGAGAATTTAAAAAAGAACAATCTAGACAACAATTCCCTTTTCCTATGGCTCACCTTTTTTGGTTCGCGTAGCACAAAGATGGGAGGAAAAAACCCAGTATTTTAAAGTATACTGCAGTGAGATCCAAAATGTTTAACAGAGATCCTGGAAGGAGTCAGTAAAGTTCAAGAAACTTTGCCACAGGTCTTGCATTCCTTCTGCATAGGAAGTTTCCGGTAGCACAAACACATGGATGTAAAATGATAACAAATGTGCCAGTTCTGCCTCTGCTCTTGTGGTGGATAGAGAGATGTCAGCCCCAGTGACTACAGAATTCCCTTCAAATAGTCCACCCACTATTGCGACCTGGATAAAGGTTAAGCTGTAGATACCATAAATAGCCTATTTTCAAAAAGCTTGATGGAATATGTCCCCAACAGAAAGCATGGCAGCCTGCAGCAAAAAAATCGGTATTAGTGATTTTACAACTCAAACAAAAATAGCTTTACAGAGCTTGTAGTAGCTACAGCTCCCATTCTAATTAGGCTTCCCACATCTCAAAGACCCCCAAGTGTTTCCAAAACAGCAGGGACTCTCAGAAGTGAGATTCATTTTATGTTCAGCAACTTCTACGGTACTTAAGTGAACACTGATTCTGACAAACTTCATAAGGTAAGGACTACTTCAGCATTTGATGCTGCAAGGAATGCCCAGTCTCATTCCAGTGCCTGATCAAAATGGAGTGCAAACCAGTAAAAAGCTCGTTAGCACAGCCTGAGCTCCACAGCCTGGCTCCAACGCGGAGAGCAGAATGCTCAGGGATTCACAAGAGCAGTTTCTTGAAAAGAGGAAGGGGAGTGTTGTTTTTCCCCAACAGACCAAGGGTTAGTTTGCAGTGACTAAAGACCAGGACCAGCCGCCTTTCATAACGAGCTCTAGTGCTCAGGATGTTATCACGGAAACAGAAGACAAAACATCCTTCCTTAATCTCAAACCCAATCCAGACCAAATTTGGAAGCCCTGAAGAGCAGGGCATTTGGTCGGTTTTCTGTTGTGCAGTGTGGATTAATTCATTCAGGTACTACTAGGGATGGGCATTTGCTTGCAAATGAGTTGTTCACTGAGGTTTTATTTAGCATTGCTTAATTTAGGATTAAACAGGGTCCCACAAAAACCACCACTGGTGAAGCACAAACTGAAGAACAGGTCACGTGCTGAAGCCTAGAGAGCTCTATGCCATCCTCCCTCTTTTTTACTGAGGAAAGAAAACAGCCTTGAATTCTGAGTACAAACCTGCTCTATCTGGGAAAGGTTCAAAATCCAAAACCAGGCCCCAAAATAACCCAAATGCATATATGCACAAGTCTACATAAAGAACAGAGCACACACTGCCTTAAGCACCTAAATAAACCCTCAATTTTGTGAAGAAAAATTTTGAAAGAAGTCTTTTTATCTGCTGGTCAGAGTAAGGTCTCCTGGTTTCTATTCCTACACCTGGTGCTAACACCAGTGCTATAAATTCCAGGCCATCTTACAAGGGCTGTTTTGAGCTCCAACTTCAAGTTTAGCAACAGGGACACCAAGCATAAAACACATCTGTTATCATGGGCTCTAGACTATTTATCCAAGTACAACCAACTACAACTTTTCAGGCCTTTAATGAAATTGTGAGGCTTTTATAAGAGTTCTTGGCACAAGCTCTGAGGGATGAAGGTTAAAAGTCACTAACAGAAAATAATAAAAAAGAGTTATCAAACATTCCAATGAGAGTGTTTCAGAATTGCTTTTGAGCTTAACAGAGAAACAGCAGAAGTATCAGCAGTGGGCTTGTGGTGGTTTGCAAGCATATCAAAATTACACATTTCTCACTTTCTGCACTTCTCTCATTGTGCTGGCTCTGTTGTAAGCCAGGACTTGATAGTGTGTCTCAAAAACTGAGAAAGGTAATGAAGCACAAGCAATCATAGCATGTGCTTGTCCTGTTAGAGCTTTACAACACAAATGAAGCTGGTCACTAGAGTAAAATTGAAAATACCCTGGGGAAATACACATGCCTGACAGCCCACAGGTCAGACATTCACAGCTTGCAAAATCCATCTGTAACCTGCTTTGCATAACAATTTTCCTTGAACACCCAGCTGTTCCTACTTTTATTTGCATGTGTCCTACTCTGTCCTGCTGTCTCTCGCTAAAATGCACTGCTGGAGAATGTATTTCTCCCCATCTCAGGAGGAAGCAGATACACCTGTCCCAGAGACAGGCACAAATCCTACAGCAGGGGCAGGAGGCAGAGCTCCTGGCTGGCTGTCCCACATGTTGCCTTTAAACACAGCACAGTCAGGGACCAAAACATTCACCAGAGGACAAGAGGAGGTTTGCGTGAAGCACAGGATAGTGCACCAGTAACAACGAGCCCTTGATCACCTCATGTTTGGTACCCCAAACCTCTACAGATATAAAATCCCCAAAATTGCTCTGTCATGAATGAAAGATAAAAAATGCTGGAATTAGGACAGTTGTCCGTTCTGTTCCAAATGGAGGGTGTGTACCTATTACCTCTGCTACACTTCACTGCCCAAGAAACCACTACACCCAACACTCCACTCCAGTACTTTCACTCCTAATTACTGACTTTCCTAGCACACAAACTCAAGAACTTACCTACCGCTTTTAACCAGATAGGAACAGTTATTTGTGGAGTGACATCCAGCAACTGTTTCATGTAGGACATCATCCGTTACAACCATTCTAATGCTTGTACAAACAGAGGTGCTGTGATGTACATAAGGAACAGCAGGTTAAAGTCCAACAGGATGCGTTAAGGGAGACCTCATCATCCTGCAAAAATGCCACACCACACAATGCATCTTGACCCCAGTGCTGGGAAAAGCTGGGTGGGAGGAACGATGATTATTAGTGGCACAACCTGGACTTAATCTTTGATGAGAAATTTAGGGTATGTGACCAGAGCGCAGTTTTGCAGCAGCCTTGTGGACATCAAACTCCAGAGCTCCCCAGCTGCAGCCTTACATGCACTGAGTGGAAAAATTACTTTGCATGATGGGCAGGTATCACAGCCCTGTCTGTACAGCTCAACATGAGGTGACATCACTTTGATTTCAACCAACTTTCCACTGTAATGTCTGGGGTATTTTCAGAGGAACTGATACCAAGTGAGTTACCCCGTCCTGCATTGGTGCAGTTGATTATTTCTGCCTACGACTCTGACAGTTCATTGATTCTTGCTGAACACCTTCCTGTTTTCACATTTCTTCAAACCGTGATGACAGGAGGTGTCATCTAAATAAGGTCACTCTGCTTGTCAACCAGACTGACAGTGGCAGTGGAGAGAGTTCAAGAAGCACTGGGACCATGTCCTCAGGCTCACACTGTGACTCCTGGAGTTGTCCTGTGCAGGGTCAGGAGCTGGATGATCTTTGTGGGTCCCTTTCAACTCAGGATATTCTGTGATTCTATGACAACCAGGATTGATAACCCAGCACGCAGTGGTAAGGCTGAGTGACTATCAACATGAGGTACTTTGAAAACCTGGAAAAAGTTAAAAGAAAAAAAGTACATGCCTTGCACTGACCACCAGACAATTTGGTGAGGAGCAAGCAACATACCAACGCTGCCTGCTACAAAGCAAAAATGAAGGAAAAAAATGTAAAGGTTGTCCAAAACCCAACTACATTTCTGCGGGAAGTACAATTAAAAACATTATCTGCTGCATTTTAAAATACACTAAGAAAAGATACAACTCCATGAAGGCCTTAAAAAAAAGAAGAGTTCAAGGTATCAACTTTCAGTTTCTGTGTCTAAAGGAAGCAAATTAACTTGAGCTGCAGCTGCCCTGTCTGTTTTATCCAGTGAAAAAGCTATTGCAAACACATGAGCAAAGGGTCCAGCATGTTTTCAAAGATCAAAATGGGCGGATTCCTGCTATTAATGATAGTAATGTAAGTAAGAGGGGGTCAGAAAAGGCTTTCTGCACAATTGGCATACATTTACAACACAGATAACCTTTAAATTTTTTGTCCCTAAATGCATGGTTTTGTTTACACTGTTTTATTACAGTATTCAGTACACATTCATTTTACATTGCAGACAAGTTAACAGAGCAATAAAAACCTTCCCTTTACTTCATCTGGTTTTAAAATTTAAAGGCCTTAGGATTCTACTAGCATAGATTCTTATTTAATATTGATTGCTTAATATATTACAGCATTGTAAATTCTACAGAATGTGAAACAATCTTACTCAGCTCTTTGCCAGAAAGATTCCAGGAATGATATCAGACAACTAACTATCTACAGGACAAAGTTTCCTAGGTTAATTACACCCAATAGGGCATATAGAAAAATGTGTTTGAAAAAACAATGCAGCACGAGTTATTCTGATATAACTGATCTTTTGTACATCTCTTACTGATGGTCCTCAAAATCCACAGTTAAGTAATGCCTTGAAAGGCACAAAAACTTCTACTAAACAGAGAGCCATAAGCCAAAATCTAGTTGATTTAAGCCTTTATTCAGGAATAAGGATATTTGCTGGCATCTCTCAACACAGTCAGCAATCAAACTGTTAATACTGGTACTGCACACATCTTGACCTTGGAATTACCAGCTTTACTTGGGAATTCATACTTCTGAGCAGGAATTCCTACCCAGCCACAGGCTCAGAGGCCACACTCTCAGTCTGAGTTTGGCAGCAGCTCTGTGAGCTGGTTTACGCAGAGGCTGCGCCCTCCCACCTGTACTCCCCCAGGTGGGCACAGGCACCTGCTTAGTTCCTCATGCTGGAGAACCGATGTGCAGAAGAGTTATGGGAGCTGCTGTATTTCTCACCTGCCTGGCTGGCTCCACAGAAAGTGCAGGGCACAGCTCTGGGAGCGAAGCAAGGAGACGGGAAGGAAAGGAATAGGGCAGGACTGCTGAAGTGGGCACTGCCATGAAGGAAACACCCTTGTTCCAGTTTCAGAGCACACAAAAGGCCTGCTCCACAATTGCTGCAGCAACCCACCCCAGAATGTACACGTGCAAGAACAGCTCCACAACAAAGATTTAAACACAGCAGATCGGGGAAGAAAGGGACAAGCGTTCAAGAAGGAACATGTGGGTAGTCCTGCTCTGGGGCAACAAAAATTCAGGAGCCACTGACTGCAAGTGGGAGGAAGGGAAATGGGGAAGCAGGAGCGAGTGACTCAGCTGAGACCTAGATGTATTTGTGTTTTCTGATGACAGGCTTATTTGGATAAGTGTTAAGACTGGTTTTTTCAAACTGTATATAAGCTGGGACGTTTAATGGATAAAGATGGAAAGGAGAGTCAGGTCAGTCATACCTTCATGTCAGCCAGCCAGGTTAAGCTAACTGATCTTGGCAAGACACATCTAAAGATTTCTGCAGCACAGACAGAAAAAGCTCAGACTTCATGCATGAAACGGCTCTGAAGTTCAGGGACACACAAGAAATGCTGGTGGGCTCATCCATCAAGTCTCTTTCTGGGCTCTGTACTGTCAACAATGACAGCTGCTGGTCCTTCTGACAAGTTTAATTCTTTACAGGTTACATCACCCACGTGCAGAGCAAAAGTCATCCCTTCCACCCTACTACACAGTGCAAAACTGCACACAGGAGAAAGCAGGGCTTTATGGTGTTTGAAATTGTGTTAATACCAGTACACAAACCTCAAACCTTTTAGACATAGAGTATCAAGCGAGTGCTAACTGCAATAACCTCTCTGCAGCAACGGAACAATCAAAATTTGACAATCAGTATTTACTGAATCCTTTCACACCTAAGACCCACATGGACTTTTCTGCCAGTCCCCGGGGCATACTCTACAATTTGCGTTTGAAAATACAGAAGAAGGAAAAGCCCACGTTCCACTACCCTGAGACAGCTGCCCCAAATGTCACCACCGCTCAGGTCAGGCCCCAGCTGCAAAGCCTCATCCCTGGCCAATGAAGCTCAAGTTGCCATTTCCTCTTAGCACCAAAAAGGTTTTACAGCCTCAGTGATCTAAGAATAGTATTATCACCATCTATCCGAACTGCATTTTCCACAACTTCAAAATACATCCTGACCTCCCAACGCGTGCATTTCAATCCCCATCCTACTGAGAAGAGTGAAATAAATGGTGTTGAAATCTCATTTTGAGATTAAAAGTGAAAATTACTTTTAAAAGGACCACACAGGGTTTTCTGAGCAATTGCTACAAAGGAACAGTGCCAAGAGATCCTGGGCAGGGTCTGAGAACTCCTCCACAAACAACTGTCAGTCTGTGCAAAGAAGCCTATTGAAATACATACCTATAAAATACATATATTTCAATGTAATATTTCAATTTCAGTATAATAAATATATAAAATAATTTTCCTATTGTTGCTAGGATGGGCACAACAGTTGCACCTGCACCTTTGGAAAAGCATCATTTAGCTTTGGCCATAAAATTTCCTGGGCTTATTGATGGAGAACAAAATGGTATAAATGCTTGTGCGATGGAAAGACAAAGGTTTTTATTAAGCAGACTTCATACACAAAATGGAAAAGAATAACTAGTGATAGTTAGACCAGAAAATAGTATTTAAAGTAATCTAGAAAGCTTCATTACTTTTCTACTGTGTTAGAAAAAATCATCATCCGATCTCCAGGCCATATGAGGCGTTCAGATGCAAGGCTTGCTGCAGCTGCCGTACACCAACAGAAAACACAAATTAAAGACCTGCCTCATCAGTCCAGGGCTTCAGCAACTTGTTTGCTAGAATTTTGTGCAGGAGTCTTACGGATCTTGTTTACAGAGCCAACCCCTGCCTCTAAGGGACTGCAATCTGCGCTCTGCTTTGCCAAGAACCAAGCTCAGGGGAGAAAAGAAGAAAAGCTTTGTGTTTGCCACAGGAGGGGTTCACTGTGCTCATTTGAATTATCCTCCCCTTACAACAGAGGAGATATGATTCATATCAAGTGTCAAAGACAACGAATTCTCAACATCTTTATTTTTCCTTCCACCCTTGACAGCTCCTCACTGAAGTTATTACTGGGGGAGTGTTACAGCAACAGCTCTTACCTCACCAGCTATTCCCCCTTCCTCCTCCTCTACCCCAAATGGAACAGGCTTGCTATCACTGAGCCAGCTCATGCAATTCTTTATTCTTTGCAATTTCCTACCTCTCATTCGAAAAACAAATACTTCACTGTTATCTAAAAATATATTAAAACATTGCCAGCAACTCAGCACTTAAAGCAAAACAACCATCACCACCCAGTGTGAATGCACAATAGAAGTAGCATTTTTGGTAAGGCAAATTTTTAAGGAGTTCTTGAGAACTGCAAGAAAAATAACTCAAGTTACAAAAAGAAAGGGCTGCTTTGCCATCATGAGACTTGGCCAAATGCACAGCCCCAGGGCAGGAACGGAGACGGCCATCCACGTCAGCTTGGAGTGGCTGATCTAACTTGGATGGGAGTGCACCCAGCACAACTACTTTATATCAAATCAAAGACAACCTTAGCTTAAAAAAAAAAATATATATATATATGTAAACTCCCCCACAAGTCCAAAAAAGCAAGCCAAAACAAAAAAGCCACCAAAACCAAAAAACCCCAAAACACAAAACCACAACAAACCCAAACCCCACCAAACCCTTGTCCAGTTCACGGTGCAACTCCTATATTATAAATGTCTGTGCTACCACAATACGAGTGGCACTCAGCACAGTGTCCTGTCTGTAAAGCTCAGACATGTCCCCAGGACAGTGATTTCACAAGGGAAGTTTGTGACAGAGTTAAGTTCAGCTTCTCCCAGTATTTTCTTCCCTCCAGCCATTCATTCTCACCTCTTACTCTCCACCCCCATGCTGTGCTGGCCCAGGTGTTTGTGGAGTTAGTCCAGACAGGACAGAGTGGAAGAAAAAAACCCCCAAATATCATTTTCAAGGGCTCCGTTTTTTCCAACTTGCTCAGTCCCAGTGAAACTTGGTCACTTGGGTGAATTCTATATCCAGAGAGCACAGGAATTCCAACTAGAGGAGAAGCTCAAGTGGTCCCTGTACTGCACAAAGCAGTAGGGCCTGATTAGAGTCAGACACTCCAGGCAGTTGGGAGTTCCAGGCAGCGGCTTCAGTGATGTTCCTGCATTGCAGATTCTCTCAAAACCAGGTAACAATACACACCACTGTACAGAAAGGCACCGTTCAGATGACCTATAAAAATGACAGGCCAAACACAGGAGAAGGAACTTGCTTCTTCCTATCCCAGCTTCAAAGCACTAACACATCTTCTCCCCTTTCTCCAAACGGAGCTTCAGAATGGGAACTGGCAAATATGCTCCATGTTCAAAGGTGACCAATAGAACAGTCAGGGCGATATCCAAATGCTTTCAAAAGAATTCCCTACCCTATCTAATCTAGATCAGTGTAGTACAGTAAAATCTCAATTATCCTAGGAATCTGTTCAAACAGGAGTTACAATAAAATACCAATCTCTTGAAGACAGAGAATCACATTTGCTTTTTAACTCCCACCATCAGCAGCTGTCCTTTTGCTTTCTTTTCATTTCCAGGCCTGAAGAAGCAATACCACTTGTTTCGTAACTGATGGCCAAAACTGCAGCAGAGAAGACAGAGCTTCCTCCCCAAGTTTCAGACAAAGAACTCTTGTAATCTTCAAGGTCCACCTGACAATGTTTGTTCAGTAAAACATGTTAGCCCAGTGCAGTAAAGTCTTCTCTGTCACAGACTACAGAGTTAACACTTTACACTCAGCTAAAAGTCAAACGACCTGCCAGTAACAAGAGTGAAGGTGTAGATAAGGAAAAATCAAGGAATTTTGTGCTCCAGTTGGGTTGTCCTTTCTGCATTTGAACTGCCCAGCTACGTATTTGCCACCGTCTTGCATTATCTTTTGTGTTCTTGTAAGAAGATGAGGAGACACTCCATGAAGTGTTATATTTTTGTGTGTCAAACACTGACACAAAACTATAGAAAATCCTATTTAGTTTCAGAAAAGCAAGTAAATAAAGTAATTCTGACCTATTGGGAGCTAAGAATTTCCCAAAGTTTTAACCACTACTAATTTGCTGTCAGATGTGAACTTCGTCCTTTGTAACTCAAAAGAGCTGATTTACCCATCATTTTAGACTGTCTGTTAAGACAAAAACACCCAAACAAAAAACCCCAACAAATCCAAGAAAAAAAAACAAACTCAAAAAACAAACCACCACCACCAAAGTGTATGACTCTAAATGGCAAAGTCTTTGAGTGCTTTACTATGTCAGGATAAAATTATCATTTATTCTGAAGTTTGTAGAACACACCTCAACCACCTTTTTTCACTCCATTTTTTGTAGCTGTTGAAGAAAGAGTTAAAGCCAGGACATTTTCAAATCTAGAGATTAAGTGTAATGAGATCAGAATAATAAGATTACCATAATCTGCCTCACACACATAGCTAGGATCAGCCCTAATCTCTTCATTTTGAGACAGATGGAAAAAGCATGAAATCAGAGATAACACGAGGCCAATTTCCTAGAACCAGTAGCTTTGCAAGGTTCACCATGGCTGTAAGTCAATATTTCGCTAGATTTGTACCTATTTGACCAATTCTAATATAACACATTGGAAGGGAGAATCGGTCTCTAAATCCATACTACATAAAGTAATATATCAATGTAATTTTAATATACTGCACAATATTAAAGACTAATTTACTGAGACAGCAGCCAGTACCATTCCCAGTCGCTCTAACTGGGAATGCAGTGAGTAAAGAGCCAACCATTTGAAAAACAAAGATCTTAAAACTGCGCATGACCAGAGGCTCCTCATTGATTTTTCCTATAGGGTGGATAAACACGAAGTGGCAATTTGCATCTGTGACCGGTTTGACAGAAAGCAGTTGCAGGAAGGGACAGTTTTAACCTTGCTTTAAGACAAGAGTATTAAAGAGATGCAGCGTGGAACCATCCCTTAACTCTTCTTCCTGCAGGATATGAATATTGTCAGGCAGGAGAGGGGAGGTATGAAATAGCCTCGGATATACAAGAGAGTGTTTATGGGGGCTATTGTCCTCCTACCTCGGTGGAAGCTGGCCAAGAATCAACAATAGGGAATTTAAGAAAAAAAAAAAACCTGAAGAGAGAGAAAAAAAAAGAAAGAAAAAGCAGAAAAGCATGCTGGATTTTAGCACTAAATAGGATCAGGATGATGCCTTAGGATTAAGTAACACTGTTAAGGGAAACAGAGGTAAGCAAGAAACCATCCAAGGAATTAAAAACAGACCGGTGGCTGTAAGATAAATGGAAAATTGTTTTTCAAGCAGCTAACAGCTCCTAACTATTTTCCAGAAAAAACCCAGCCCTGTGCTGCAGGACAGTCAAAGCCTCAGTCTCTCTAAATCAGATCCTGCAACACGACACCTTTGAAGTTCGGTATGACGGTTTAGCAGCACTTTAAGACAGTTATGCAAAGACCTGAGAAAGGAAAACGAAAGAAAAAAAAGTGCCACAAGATCCAGTCTCTTACTGAGCAGATTCACCTGTCAGTTCAGACTCATTACTCCAGAACTCTCGGAGCACAGTTCCCATGCATCTGCTCTTGGCCAGTGATTTTACAACATGTCTTAATTCAGCCCACAAAAAGCCTGTTCACACTCTTACAGCCCTCGTGATTTTGTATTGTATTCTATAGACGCAGCCACAATTAGGAGTTTGGTCGCTCTCCACACAAAGCTCTTTATTGCCTCAGCCCTGTTTGTTACATATGCAGAACTTGCTGTCCCACCTCTTATCTGCTCATTTGAAATGTTAAATTTAACTCTCCTACGTGGGGAAGACATGCTGATCTGCCAAAAGCACTTATCACCCATTTCATTTTGGGATGGCTCCCTAGGGAAAGCCAGAAGAGGAGACCCGATCCCGTCAGTTCTGCAGGGCTGCACCAACAATCCCATCCCCACAAAAAGAACAGCAGCACCAATAGGGTAATTTTACCCTCCTGGCAGAGAGGAATTTTTGCTACCAGAATCTTAATCCAGCTGCATGTAAACAAACCCTTGCTTAAAACAAGACACTTTCATAACTAGATTAGAAATTCAGTTATTGACTTATAAATAAATTGGCTTCAGCATTGACTTATAAATAAAGAGAAATTAATGAAGTTTATCTTTCCCTTTACAAATCAAGGCAATTTCAGTGCAGAGAGCCAACAACATTTTGGCTCAGTGTGACATAAGAGCTCGGCTTTCTACAATATAAAAAAACCACCATTTAAGGCATTTAAACCACTAATTTACCACTGAGGAACTGCAATGATATTTATCAGCGATTTGTCACCTGCAGAGTGACAATTTTAATCAGTGAATTTTTGATTAAGTTTTTTTAATGTTTTTACTGACTTATGTCTAGCAACATCTTGAACTGAAGAGGAAAGGGATGGGTACTGAGTCTGGCTGATCTTCAGAGTGAGGATATTGAAGAGAAAAGGGAACTCTCCTCGTTTTCCTGTAAGTGCGAAGCTGTTCCCACTTCCTTGCTGCGAGTGGGACATGCACACACAAGAGGAAGACGCTTGCAAATGGTTTCTGATGCAAATGCTGAACACCATCTGACTCATTCCTGCCCCATTTGCATAATGCAAAGCACCCCAAGAGCCCGCAAACCTCTGAGTGCAAAGGGAACGGATCAGACCGCTCTGGGGGCAGCCTGCACCCCCGGCTCTGGAACACTAAACTCACAAACATTTCACAAAACTCACCAACATTGCACAGGATGTCTCCAATCTCACCAAACAGAACCGAACGAGGAGAAATATGAAGCTTTGCTGTACAACATTGCACGAGTGATTTCCCTGCTCATGGGGGAGAAAGGATGGATAATACAGAGGCCATTTAACGCGAAAAGATTTTTAGGGGACTTGCTTTTAAAGGCCTGAGGGGGCACACTGCTGCTTCCTTGCACCCACGTTTCAGTGGATGGATGCAGGTCATCAGTCATACATCAAAAGACACCAAACAAAAAATTAAACCTGGCTGGTTTAAAAACAACAACAATAACAATAACAAAAATCCAACCAGGATTAAACTAGTGTTGCACTAATAACCCGAATTTCAAAGACAGTTCAAACAGTCCATTCTTACAGGCTGTTCAAGCCAACTCTGGTCATTTCCACCAGGCCAGGCTCTGCTAAGAGAAAAATATTTCAAATAATGTAATGTACTGGAAGACCTTTGTTCACCAAAGCCATGAGAAACACTGAATTCAAACTGCTGGGCTGCAGGAAGTTAAACTTTATGTCAAAAAACCAGTCACCAAGGCAAACACATTAAATAAAATATATATTAAAAAACCATACAAGAAAAATGGATTTCAGTGGATTTTTCAGTTAAATAACCTTTCTGAAAATATATTTATATATATTTAATCACAATTTTGCTTCACAGGTTGTTCTGAGCAGTTATTCTAACAGTTTTAAAAGCCAGTAAAACCAAACTGCACGAACTGATTAAGCTCAGCGATCCTTGTAAATCTACAGTTTCCCGAACAGCCTGTTTCAGTTATAAATCCTTCATTTCTTTTCCAGGTTTCCTTAGGTCTTTGCTTGTGAGGTATACAATTTGTGTGTGAATATTTTTAACATTGTCTCTTAAGTAATTTTATTCAGAAGACTTGGGCAATCCACTTATCCACCATCCATCTCATCTCTTACACAAGTGCCAATATTGCAGCTTCTCCAGCACAAAGCTTCCTCAGAGCTTTCCCAGGGACTCGTGCCTTTAGCATATGCAAACCTCAATGGGGCAAACACACCAAATTCTCTAAAAACAGAGTAGGGTTGGAGTACCAGCGTCTCATGCTGATCTTCAATCCATGATAACTTTCAGAAGAAATGCGTGATTGTTTTCAGGATGCTACAGGATAATGAACTATTATATCCCAGAAATCTTTTAATGACATTTAAGTTTAGCCTATTTTTGGGTCACAACAGGCCTGAGTCAAAAAGTAGTGGTTCATTCCAACATTAATCCATTTTTCTTTCTTCTCCAAACTCATCATTAAATGAAGGTTCAATTAGTGGAGAACCAATAGGATACAGAATGAAACACCCACAATTCTGTACTTACAAGTTTGGAATAACAAATTCTGGAGTCGCAGTGGCCTCAATTTAACCATAAAAAGCTCAACAATTTCTGGCCAAACAGGAAAGCTTAGCTTTTTTCAAGGAGAAAAGAAAAACACCCTCCCACCAGAGCCTGTAAAAATACACACTCCTCAGGAGACTGAAAAAAGAACAGGCTTTGATAACTGCTGATGGGGAGAGGAGCTGGAGGGAAGGCCATCTGAACCACAGACATGGAATCAGATAGCAAAGGATAAGGATCATTCCTTGAAAACAACAAAAAGCTATCAGAACTAAATGGCCTTTGCCTAAGCCCAAAAAGAAGCGCCAGGAGTCAGTATGAATGGCAAAAAGTGGAAAGGCACCAATAATCTCCTCTTTTGGGGAGGAGGAGGAAAGATGAGACTGCACAGCAAGGACCACAGGTATGCCTGAGCTGCTGATGGTGACATCCACTCACACCAAAACACTGTTCCTACTCTGACTTCAACTGGGAAAGTACAAGGCCCAAGAACTCCAAAGCAAATTTCACTTTCATTCTACCTCAGAAAAAGTCCAAAATGGCAGCTGTGGGCGCTTACTGAAAGTTAACTGCTGAATTACCCACTGGAAGGGAGGGGAGAGGGGGAAAATGAGAAGAATAGAAAAAAAAAAGAGGGGGCAACATCTGCACATCAAAGTGATGCTTAAAAAAATCCCCTTGTGTCATGAAGTTCCTCTTTCACTTCAGAACTAATAAAATAGCATTTTTTCATGTCTATTTCTCTCCCTAAAAGGAAAATAAAGTATTTAAATGCAGTTTACTCACACAAAGTTAGAGCAGAACTTTGTATCATTAACAGACTGAGCCTGCATTAGTCTCTGGTAGCTCACTATCACATGGACTGCGCTAAGGAACAGTTATCCAGAGTTACTCAGGGTCAGGAAGAAAACCTGTATCCTAATAGAGGAATATTTCTTTAAATTTAAAAAGAGACACATCTTACAATATCTCAGAGGAACAGAAAACATGAAAGTGATAAATGCTGCCTTTTTTTTTTAAAATATGACATACTATTAGAAACACCAGCTATATCTACAGTAAAAGTCTATTGCTGCTGTCTTCACTTGTGGGCAAAAAGGAAAAAATCAAAGAGTCTCCTTATATGAATAATGCAGAAATGCAGATACTAAATGCCAAAAGCAGTAACTTGCTCCAGAATCTTAAAGTCAAGACAGCTGAGGCACAAAATTCTTTATGGAAAAGATCAGATAACTAAAACCATCTCCTAATTAGTGTCTCAAATTAGAAGAATTGTTCCAGGTCAAGAACAAATTAAAACAAGAACAGAACTCGTTATGGCTCAGTTGCAATAACCTGGAAGGGATATCACAATGCAGGTCACTGACACCCGAGGGTGTGTTATTTGACCACAGACTAATTTTAAGCTTCCAAGTGCATTATAGCAGCACAGTATCTCCATTGTAAGTCTCCATAAAAGCCAAGGCATTGAAACCTTCCCTTACTGGGAGATTCCAATCAAGAGATCAATGCCTTGACCACAAAAAACTCCCCCCAGGGCCCTGACAAGGGGTCAGTCGTTCCTACACAACAAAACGGGATTTTCAGACCATGCATTGGTGTGGATGCATCCAAAACATTCTCAAAAGTGGAGTTCTGGGAAGGCTTCAGTATGTGGAAGCCGACTCAGGGATGTACTCACCAACCAGGACCACGCCTTATTTAAAGATTTTAAAATATGTATGATGAGATGACAGATGCTGGTTGGTCCCAGCTGCTTTGCAGCAATATTGCCAGTCCACAGCCATAAAACCTCCCTGGAAGTACAGGGAATATCCAATTAAGTTGACTCAGGCAGCTGTTTGGAGGCTGGGCTCTTCTGGCAAAGCTATAAAAGCAAAAAGCAATCTTCACCTCAGACCTCCACTTAATCGGTGGCAGGAGAGAACGAAAATATAACTCCATGTAGAGGACTGGTGAATCACTCATTGAGATAAACTGGAAGAGTCACAAGGCTTTTCTAGGGTTTATTTGCGCTGCTGCATTTAAAAACCCAACAACAACTTACATTTTTGGCTACTTGTCCCCCAAAATGTCCACATTAACAACACAAACACCGCACCCTTGGTGGTTAAAAAGGAAACCAAAGGGTCAGTGTCTGCAGCAGATGGAGGCTGTGCCACAGGATACCAGGACTGGCTGCAGCTTCAGGAGCGATCCAAGAAAGTAACCGAGGGGTGAAGTGGCAAAGTTCATCAAGAGCGTGATTAAATGTATTCTAACCTTAAAATTCATCGGTTATACCGGTAACTTTTAATTCTAAAACGCCAAGTGATAAATGTCAGATTAAATACAATATGCAAAATAACACGCGTGAGGAGAAACAACAAAAACCCCAAAGAACTGTAACTGTATGAAGCTAAAGATTTTAAACTATTACTCCTCAAAAATTATAACATAATTAAGGGGGCAGAAACATTACCTGTTTCTCTTAAGAACGAAACGAAACAAATGTTTTGACTCTAAATTTGTGTCAGCCCCTCCATACTCCGAGTACTTACATTTAGCATTTTTTGAGATGGGTTAAAATGAACTAAAAGTTACAGAAAGAACCA